>RJWJ010028787.1:0-21194 GCA_004363605.1 Indri indri | reverse complement strand
TCGCGTGGGTCCCCCCAACCCCGCACCCCGGCCGACACCTGGTACTGCTCGTCTTTTTAATTTTAGCCATTCCAGTGAGTTTAAGAGGTACCTCATTTTGATTTTACTTTGCATTTTCTTGATTACTAATACGGTTGAGACATTTTTATAAATGTATTAGCTCTCTGACTATCTCCTTTTGGGGGAGCCCATTCGAGGCTGTTGTCTGCTTTTCTGCTAGGTCGTCTGTTTAGTTACGGAAGGGCTCTCTTCTGACACGGGAGCCCTCACAGGCTGGATTTATCATAAACACACTTTCCTACCTCGTAGCATTACTTATTTATGTGTGTCGTTTGAGGCAATGAAGTTCTTAATTTTAATACAATCAAATTTAGAAATCTTTTCCTTTATGATTAGTGCTTTTTAATATTCTGGGTTTTTTTAAAAAGCATTTTCGTGACTTCTGGGGTCAAGAAGATATTCTCCTTTATGCCTTCGAACAGTTTCATCGTTCTACCCTTCATATTTAGGTCTATAATCCACTTGGGCTAATTTTTAGCATAGAACGATACAGAAATCACGTTTCCTTTGTCTCACACGGACATACAATTTATCCACCTTTGCTGATTTGGGAAGACTCAGCTCTGTCAGGCTGCCTTTACTGCAAATCAGCGTTCCTGGTGTGGGTGCTTCCTGGACTCGCCATCATATCCAGTGGCTCGTCTATCCCTACGGAAGTTTTGTTTTTTTCATATTGACCATTTTTCTCCTCGTTATATTTTTCTGACCTCCTCGAGCAACTGGAACATGTTCATAATAGTTCTATTTCCTCCTTGCATGCAATGCCTATCGTCACTGTCATCTTGGGGTCTGTTTCTGTTGACCAACTTTTCTCCTGGGTATGGGCCACCTTTAGATGTCCAATAATTATCAGTGTTTGGAACTTCAGATTATTAAGGTTTAAAATATAGACAAACTATACATGAATCAGAGGAGAGATAAATAGGGATAATGAGTTATGAGGTTTTACATTACCTGGGAGGAGGGTCTAAGTATGATAGTAAAATTGTTTTACTAAGTGAATGAAGGATAGTGCACATGACTTCTGAGTTAATAGATAGAAAACGGGTTATTATACAATAGCCAGGGTAGGAAAATGAGCCCCAAGAGAAAAATATTCACAAGATGAGCCCTATGATTGCCTGGGCTCTCGGCCTAGCAGCCAAGTCCAGACTACAGAACGGGGGTGAGGGGGAAGGGGCTCACGCCCAGCCTGGCGATTTTCCTGAGCTGCCGAGACAGAGCTCATGAGACCTCACTGGCTAGAATTTGAGGTGCAGAGGACCTGGGAGAGGGGAGCTACACGGAAGAGCTCCAGAAATCTGCACAGGGGTCCCTTGAATATTTGGCTGAGAACAAAATATGTGCATGTAGGGTGAAGGCCACCAGATTGAACTAGGAAGAACTCCTTGGGTAAGAGATTCTGTGACTATTACGGTGATGTATGCAGTCTGCATTACTTAGGTTCGCCTTTGTCTTCACCATACTCTTCCTCCTCACCACTTTCTCTGCTCTTCCATCCGAAGTAGGATCCTTCTGCTTGACGAGCAACGTCGTATTTCCTTTGGTGCCGGCGTTGGTGATGCTGAAATCCCTCCATTTATATTTGTCAGAAGATGTATTTCCTCTACATTACTAAAGGTTATTATTGAGCTGGACAGAATTGAAGCTTGGCAGTTATTTTCTTTTAGTCCTTTAACACTTTTTTTTTTCAGTCGTACTGTCTTTGGGCTTTTCTGTTTCTTCCGTTGAGACGAGAGTTGTCAATTTCAGTTCACATTGCTCTTTTGAAGAAACCGGCCTCTTTCCTCTGGCAATGTTGGAGAAAGTTTAAAATTCTCTTTGCCTTTGGTTTTCAGAAGTTTTAATATAATGTACCTTTGTGTGTGTGTGTGTGTGTGTGTGTGTGTGTGTGTGTGTGTGTGTGTGTGCCTGTGTTTATTTACTACGTTTGGGTTTATAAAGGTTCTTAGATTTGTAACTTTTGTCTTTTATTAGTTTTGAAAGGTTATCTCCCAATATAATTTTCCCTCCCCTCTGCCCTGGAATTCCAATTACACATGTGCTGGTCCTTTCCTTGGTATCCCTTCCTCTCTATCTTGTACTTTCCATAATTTGTCGCTCTATGATTTATTCTTGACATTGACATCTGACCTATCTTCCACTTTGCTAATTCTTTCTGCATCCAATGTATGTTAAATCCATCAACTGAGTTTTAATATGTGTTCATGTATTGTTCTGTTCTAGGATTTTCAATTGATGACCGCTTTTTTTTTTTTTTTAATAGTTTCTGGTTTCCTTGTAGAAGTTTTCAATGGCTTCTACTTCCTTGCATATGAATGGTAATCATAGTTGTTGAGGCTTTTTTTTTTCAGGTTCAACGACTCTATTTTTTGTATCTCCTTTGACTCTATTCCTGTTACCTCTATTTTCTACTGTTTTTTATATAGTTGTCTTGCCATCTCACGGGCCTGGCTATATTATATAGTGTGTTTTTTGAAATTGTTTGTGGAAATGACTCAGGGCCCAGCTGATGCTATTGTTTGCTACAGAAATCTGGGTTCACTTCCACCCAATTTCCATGACTGAGGTAGTTAGAAGCCGAGCCGTGGACCCGTCTACTTCTGGTTGAAGTTGCTCCCTTCCCTGCATCCCACCCAGGCGCTCACCATCCCGGTTGCTTTCTGTTGCATTCCTGCAGAATCGTTGCTACGTTGCATGATTTGTCTTGCTGTCCCCATTTTGAAGGTTGGTCTTATCTACTCAGCGTGCTGTATTTAAAAAGATTATTTATTAATATTTATTCATTAAATAAACATTTATCGAGGCTTCCTGTGTGCCAGGCTCTGTGGCATAATACGTGTGGGAGAGCCAACGCGAGACAGAGAGGGAAAGAGCAGTTCTGCAGCATTAATAGTCTCATGTTCCCAGTTCTAATCACTCGACCTTCAGTGCCGCAGCACCTCGCAAGGGCATGCCAAAAATGAACCTGGAACATTCCTTCATGGTACACAGAACCCACCACACGACACTGTAGGAAGAGTCCTGGAAGGGTTGAGGGATCTTGTGGCCAGTAGAGAAAAGTCCTGTTTCTATGACAAAAGGGTGTGGCAGGGGAAGTCAGACCTGTCCTCTGCCTCCCCGGGCTCGATTCCTGAGCTCTGCACGGCCCGACAGGCCGTCCTCGCGATCTAGTCGCAGCAAGAGAAAACAGGGAGAAGTTGAAAGAACTTCTTTAAGAGCCATTTAAAATGTAAACACTGTTCATAGTCACAAGAGCCTCCTGGTGTTCTAAAGCAACATTACTTTCTTAGAACACTATTCCCACGTGTTTACACTGTCTCTTCAAAGGCCATTAGATCCAAACTCTTTGATGTGTGGCCAACTACTTCAGTGTTGACTTTTTGTTAACTCAGATCTAAATCCTGTGGGGAAAGGACAAATTGGCCCTTTTATGGAACACTTTCAATATCAACTCACAATGAAAAGGGACATTTCCCCACTTAAAAGCTACATGACGAGTTTATGAGCAGGAGGAAGTGAATAAACATTCAAGCCAGGAGCTTGATTAGAAAACAAAACCAGACCTGCACAAGCCAGAGCTGTGAGCACAATTCTCTTCCAAATGCAGTTTTCTAACTGGATCTCTCCTGGGGGGATGAAGCCTGGCCTGTGGAAGGGACGTCAGACACTGGGGCTTCTCTGCTGCCCCAGCGCCCGAGGAAGGTCTGGGGGTGTCCACGGCTCGGGTGTTGCTGGCCGCGGTTCAGGGCGGAGACAGACATGTGCTCGGTGAAGGAAGAGGGTTATTTGGGATTGTCTGGGAGATTGTCGTTACTGCACATTATTTTACGGTGGTTGAACTGAGTGAACACACCTCCAACCCTTTCTTTTCTCTTGGGGAAAGCCAGGGCCCACTGTACTAATAGTCGCCACCATCTCTCTTCTCAGGGGTCAGGGGTCAGGGCCCCCCATGCGGGGAGGTGGCAGCGGGGCGAGGGAGTGTGCACCCTCCAGGGGAGCCAGTCGTCCACCCGGTGCTGCGGGCTCCTCTCCTGGCCCATCTTTCAGAAGTGCAGCATCCCTCTGAAACGGGGTTTCCCTACTGAAGAGGAGACAGAAGGAAAGTAATACACAGAAACTTTAATGGTACAATAACCTTCACGCCCAGGGGATGACAGGACGCTATGCTTGTTAAAAATCTCACCGTGAGAAATCATTGCTTCAGTCTCCACAGGCTGCAGGAGCAACGCAGCGCAGACGAGGGGCTTCATCTACAGACATTTGTCTTCCATAGCCCGGGAGTCTGGAAGTCCCAGGTCGAAGTGTCACCAGGGTTGACTTCTGGCGACGGCAGGGTCTGTCCCAGCCCTTTCTCTGTGGCTTGTGGACGGCTGTCTTCTCCCTGTACTCTCACGGGGTCGTCCCTTTGTGCATGTCTGTGTGTCCTAACTTCTTCTTCTCATAAGGACACCGGTGGTGTCAGATTAGGGCTCACCAACACGACCTCATTGCAGGTTAATCACCATTACAGGTCCTGTCTTCTCAAACAGCCACATTCTCGGGTACTGGGGTTTGGGGCTTCAGCGGGTGAACTGAGGACACACTCAGCCCATGCCACTTTTCTAGAGGTGACGCAAAACTCAAAAATAGATTAAGTTCAACTATGTGAAGATAAATTTTGAAAGTTATACATGATACAAATTGCCATAATGAAAAGTAAAAATGCAGCAGGAACCAATAAACACATTCGCTATTTCATCACAAATGGCTGCACTTACATGTGTGTATTTTTCTTTTGATAAATTGAAAAAACGTTCAACAGAAAAATGGGCACAAAATGCAGGGAGCTCACAGAAAATGAAATAAAGTGGCCCCAAGTACATGCAATGATGTGCAACACGAAACACAACTTTAAATTACATTGAAATACCAATTTTCATTGATCACATTGGAAAAAATTCGATATTTCAAACTTTACCAGCATTTGTGGAACAGATTTTTTCATGCATAGCTAGTGGGATTATAAGTTGATATTACTTCTATGTTAGACATTTGATAAACTCTATCAAAATTAAAAATTACCCAGGCACAGTGGTGTGCACCTATAGTTCCTACACCTTGGGAGGCTGAGGCAGGAGGATCACTTGAGCCCAGGAGTTTGAGGCTGCAGTGAGCTGTGATGATGTCACTGCACTCTAGCTGGGGCAACAGAGACACTGTCTCAAAAAAACTTTATAAAAATTAAAATGATGCAAAGCCTTTGACTTAGATATTTTACTCCTAAAAACGTATGCTACATGGACCCACATGTGTGTGAAAATAGACCTGTGTACAAGTTGGTTTTTGCAGCACTGTTCTCTATAGCAACAGTGAACACAATCTAAACATAAATCAATAGGTCAGCATCCATAGACTACTTCATGGCTATCAAAAAATGAGGCAGCTCTATATGTGCTGGTAAGAAAGAATCTCCAATATATCTTATTCGGAAAAAGCAAAGGATAAGTCAAAGTTTATAAAATTATTGGTTACAAAATGAATACCCAATGTATGTTTGAATATTTCTGAGCACATGCACTGAAATCTGCCTGTCTCAGAAGCCCGTAGGGGAAAGAGCTGGGAGACGGGACAGAGAGAAAGCCGCGTGCCCAGCCCACCTTGCATTTAACCACACGGAGGCTTCAACAAAGAACTCTGAAGCAAATGGCAAAATGTTAATATCTGTTCAGAGGCGGGTACGTGGATAATTTGTTCCATTGTATTCTGTGCTTCTATGCTTATTCAAAATGTTTCATAATTAAAATTTAAAAATAAAAAATTCACATGTCATTTTTCCCACTACATTTTTAAAAATGATTCACCCCCCCACACACACCTAAATTTGTCCACATTTTTGACTATCGTATCTATTATACTCAGCATTTTCTCAGTTGCAAGGGAGAGAAATACTAACTGACTTGAGCCAAATAGGGAGCTTGCTGGCTCAGATTTCTGGAAAGTCCTGGGTATCACCTTCAGGTGCGGTTGGATCCAGGGGCCTAAATGATATTGTCTTCCTCCTTCTTGGGCTTCGTTTGCATCTGCATTTGCTCTGTCCTCAGTCAGGTCCTCTACCTTCTTGTGGTGTAGATGGGCTCCAAGCTGACAGGTTACTCATTTACTAACCATTTTAGACAGGTCAAACTTTTCCCCGTAGTTCAGAAGAAGTCATGTGACTGTCCCTGTCCAATCACTGAGTCTGAGTGGCCAGGTGCCAGCAACACCATTCTCATGGGTGGCTTGTGGCTACCTCCGCCCAAACCCAGGGATGCTGAACGGGACATGAATGATTCAGTAAATGAGAACTGAGATCCCCTTGCCCCGGGAAGGGAAAATGGATGCAGTGGGACAGCCACCACAGCAAGCGTCCATTGAGAAATCTCTACTCCCAGCCCCCTCCAGGGGCATAAGGGGCCATCCTCACTGTCTTTTTTTAAGATAATGATTTTTCAGAGACTGTGTCAGCTATCTTGCAGAGTGTCCCACGTTTTGGAAGATTTGATGATATCTGTGTAGTGACATCTAATCCTTTATCCTTAGATCCCCTTTAAACCAACAGTAGGGTCCAAAGTTTTGATTAATGTTAGATTAAGCATTTTCCAACAAGAACACTTCATAAATAATGCTGCTCCTTACTGATTTTTATCAGGAAGCACGTACTAGAGGACAGCCCCACAAATTGTCGTGCTAAGTTTTGCCACTTGGGTAAGCTTGCGACCTCAAGATTCATACATGCAAATGGGCGTTTCTCCTTCTGCACGTAGCAAGTGCAGTGTGGGCGTGGACTTCGGAACCCCCAACATCATTTTCCCAATAATCTTCCCCTTGATAATCTTTGCCTGCCTGGACCCATTATTTCTTTGGAGATTGCAAGGGGGTAATTTGCTAATTTTATCATTCCTTCCTCATTTATTACTTGGCACTTTTCTGTAAGAATAGTTTTTCTTATTAACGGAAGACAAACTGGTTCTGGGCAAATGCTGAATGCTTTCCCATCAGTGGCCAATTTTCAGGGTAAGAAGTGGCTGTGATTGTCACTTTCAAAAGTGGCAAATGAGTTTTCCTCTTTCCTTGTCACCTTTTGGGTTCCCCACCATCTAATGCCAACGGAGTTTGGGGTGCAGGATGTTGTTGGAGTCCTCACCTGTGCAGGAGGCGGGCAGGATCGGCAGAGAGGGCGGTCAAATGGCGCGCAGGCGGAGGAAGCCACAGCCAGGCTGGAGGCGAGCCTGGCGCAGCTCTGCCCTGCAGGACCAGGCGTGTTCAGAGTCGCCTCCTTTTGGATTGACTTGACCAGATTTTTGTCCCCCTACCCCCTGGGTCCTCTTGCCCCTGTGGAGAGCACGGGCCTGAGCAAGGCCCGAGGGCAGAGCTGACGGCGGGGCGCCTTGTGCGGGCGCCCTCCCTGCAGCTGTCTTGCTCTGGAGGAATCGGTGGATGCATCTCTTCTCTCACTCTGTGCTGGGCTCTCTGTTTTGTGTTTGCTTCATTTTGTTTTGTATTTTAATATTATGGGCTCATGCATTTACAGTTAAAAACTTTGTGGGTGTTTTTCTGGGGGAGGATGCTTGAATCATCCTGCATTTTGCCAATGGAATCACCTTTGACACTTGTGTTTGAGCCCCACTTCCTTGCAACCAGGAGTGGTATTTAGAAACCAAGATATGAGCTCATGTGCCATTGCCTCTGTGGTGTGACTGCATTTAAATGCGTAGATAAAACTGGGGTGTGTGTGTGTGAAATCATGACTTTGTATTACTATTTCCTTGACCAATTTATCGAAGCAAAGTTTATTTTCTTATCTTTTTGTGGTTTTATATGTGTGTATATTTACACTAATAACATTAGCAGTTATTTATTCTAAAAGACACATTAAATGGTGTCAAAGTTACGATACCCAAATTACTACTAACAATAAATGAGTGAATTTTAAGATTTCTCTGCAGTTCTTTTTATCCTTCAAGTATAACCACCCAGGATTTAGAGTCAGGTTGCTGTTTTCAAAGATTACCAGGAATAATTTTTCTCTGTTATTATGTTACTACTTTGATATAAAATTAGATCCATTTGTTTGAGCTTGTTTTCACTTTGGGGATTTGATTTTTTTGATGCTGTTTACTTATTTTTGAATATGTAAAGCATCTGTAACGTTCAAATCATTCAGAATTGTAACACTGGCATTTTTTTTCCCTTAGTTTGGGAGCTTCTAAAATTGGCACATTTACACATTTCTTATCTGGGTACATTGGCATTTCTTATGTACACAGGGAAGAGAAATGCATTTCCCCAAATGTAACTTATGAAACATCACATTCGTGAGATAAGCCCTGAAAAACAAATTTAGTAAACTCTGTAGACACCTTCGTCACCTGCAAACACACAGATTAAACTGACGTAACAACATGGCAGAGGTGCTAAGTGCTTTCACTAAGGAAATATGTTTCACTTTCTTAAACACAAAGCACTGTAGGTTATTTGATTTTAACACACTTTGCATTGTACATATCAACGTCTTAGGGAATCAGTGCTCCATGGAGTGTATGCTGTAAATTTTTGATTTATTTAATAAATGCTACTTGTTCTAATCAAAGATTGGAATTGTCAAGGCTTCTCGTGAAACATCTTTATTATGACTCATAGGCCTTAAAATACAGAAACAGCACAGCTAGTCTTGCAGAAAAGGGCTCCCGCAAGAATCCAGTGGCAAACAACCTAGAATATAAGCCCCATCAGAGCAAGAGACTTTTCCCCTCAGTTCTAAATGCTCTAACAGATTTGTGTAGATTAGTGGTTGGCTAGGGCTGAGGCGTTTGGGAGCAAAAGGCGTGACTGTATTAGGTACCAAGTTTCTTTTCGGGGTAATGAAAATGTTCTAAAATTAGTCATGATGATGGTTGCACAACTCCAAATACACTAAAAACCACTGAATTGCATGTTCCATATGGGTGAATTTTATGGTCCATAAATTACCTTTCAATAAAGTGGTTAAACATAATAGAGGATACCGGGTGTTGGACATATGGTAATTGTACCACCTTCACATTTCTTGTAATTCTGAAACTCTTGAAAAAGTTTGTTTCTAAAAAGGTACATGGGCTCTGAACTTCCCAGAGCTCTCTTTTGCCGTCCAACTAAAAGGCATTGATTCTAAGGAACTTCCATGGCCCTCAGCTAGAGGAGATGACCGCCTGCCTCCTACTTTTTTCCTTGAAAAGTAGCTTCTTTCTCAGCATTAACTACTCTGCATTCCGATGGCGGAAATGTCGCTGGATGTCACACTGCATTGGGTCTCTGAGATGGGATAGATGCCCGCGGGCAGTCTCCAGAAGTCGGCAGTTAAGTGAATACATCTCTCTATTAATTATGCATCAGCGCGAGTTTGAAGGAGAGCAAACTGTGCAAAAATACATCATTCGAAGAAATGTTTTATTTGCACCTAATTTTCCAGTTGTGCATGTGCCTGGATTCACATACCATTTGCTAGTTGCAAATTGTTCCCCTTGCTAATAGCAAAGTGCATCAATGAAACTGTACTCGAACATAATTTTATTGTATTTAAGCTAGAAAAATCAAAATTAACTACTAATGTGTACTTTTTTCCAGCTTGAAACTTTAATTTAACTGACTCCTCCAAACTGAGCAAATGATGCCTGAATGTGTGTCTAGATTCAATGTTCAAATTCTCCAATAAAAAGGGAGGGCAAGTGGGAAGACAGTTCCAGAAAGAGTCCGATCAGAACATAAGAATTACAGAGTCTGTCTAATATGACTGTGGATTTTCTTCCACTTTATGTGAAGTTGCTAAACCTCCTATAATGATAGAGTAATTAAGCCAGCCTAAGCAGCCACGGCACTGTGCTGGAAACACCCGTGTTGAGGTCCAGATACAACCGTCAGCAGTTTCAGGTCCCGGAATGTTACACGTGCTCTCTCTGGCAAACTCTAATCAATGAGCCGGCCAGAGAGGACTGAAGGCAACGGTGATGAAATGCCACCTCGTGAAGTAATTGGCTTCATGGATCTGCCCAAATGAGTCATAAAACTATTCATCAATAGCCTGGGCTGTGCAGCCGTGATTTGTTATGTGGTTAGCTCAAGAAATACTCTGATCAGAAAAGCTTACCGTAGGATTCCTTTGGCAACCCATTCATCATCTTCACCCTAGCCCGGAAGAGGGTAGGGGAAGAGAAAATACCGTTGACGCCGCGAAGCCAGGGCTAACAAGGCACTCACTTCTCTGCTAATATAGATGCAAAATCTGAATGCACTCACAGCGCCTGCCTGTCAAGGAGGCAGGTGCTACTGTTTTCTGTTTTGAAATTTGCATTCCTTCAGCCTCCATGTATTGTTGGCCATAAAAATCCACGTGCATATTGCAAAAAGTCGTCACATGTGTTCTTTTGTCCTGCCGACACTGCTTTTCTATAAGGTAATGTCATTCACGAAAGAAATTCCACTTGCACAAACCCCTGAGCTGTAGAACCTTGCTTAGGTATGTTCTGAATGAAGGAGGGACGTGCAAGTGTCACAGAAAACGCTGCTCCTCTCACACGCAAAGGCAACCGCCCACACTCCACCAGAGGTGATCCTTCTCTCCACTTGTGGCCAGAGAGTCCGCGTTAGTGAACGAGCAGATGCCATGTTTGGGGATTTTGAAGGGAGAGCCAGGTAGCAACACACCTTGCTTCAGAGGAAGATGGCTTGAACTGGCACATCTCTGATATTTTAACACACGTATAAATTCCACAGTCTGAAACTGATACCGACACCTTAAACCTAACTTTGGAGGTAAAACGCAGAGCCAGGGAGTCTGCCCCTCCCCCATCGCATAAGCATTTCACTCCTTCATTTATTCTTCACCACCCATTCATTTCGTCATGCCCTGAGGACAAAGAGAATGGAAAACTAATGCTTCCTGGTGCAGGCTGGAGGGTGACATTTGGGGACATTTTGTGGAAAACTCGTGTTCAGTTTGAGCCTTGAAGGATGTCTGAAACTCCAGTGATTGGCGCTGGAGAGGAGCGCCTGGGCACGCCCACATTTAGGGCGGACCCTGTGGGGGAGATCAGGAGTGGAAACGGCACCTTGTCCATGTCCGAGAGCCAGGGTGGAGCCCAAGCGTGGGGCCCCGCAGCTCTGGCCGGGGATCTGCATGGCCACTGGCCAGTGGGGAGGCGTCTGCATGGACCCGGGCAGGCAAGTGGCCAGGTCAGCCCCGTGGTGACGGAGCGGCCTTGATGTACCCTCAGCTTGGCTAGACTCTGGCCGGGCTTCCTCCTGACCTCCCTTGGCTTAGGGCGTTTCCTTTAGAAAAATTTGAAATTGTAAAGTCTTTCTTTTCCCATTTGAGATGTAAATCTTCTCCCTGACTCTTGCCAGTTTTACAACCAGAAATGTCTTCCTCAAGGACCTGGGAGCATCCCTGCGAACTGTAATCACCTAGAAGACAGGGCCCCGTCTCTCAGTCCCGCAGGAGGGGAGGACCCAGACTTTGGTAAGCACCAATTAGGGAGTCCCATGGCCGGATGACATTGACCGACCTCTGCCCTAACACCTTCAGGACGTCCCCACCAGGCCACACTGGCGCTTACAAAGTCTCCTCCATTCGTTTCACAGGAGTGGAATTCAATCTCTCTCCCCTGTCGCAATGGTCTTGGATAAAGTCTTCCTTGCCGGTGTAACCCACCTGGTGCGATTTTTCTTTGGTAGCAGTTTAAGGAAATGAATCCAGCACCGCAGCGAACAGCAAGATAATGAAAGATCCTGAAGGAAGAGCCGGAAGGAGGATTTATTTATAATCCAGACAAAATTCACCGAAACCTACACAGTGTAGTGAGTCTCCCGGAACTGGAGCGAGATTGCTGAGGACAGAGACGCGGGCAGCCTGGGAGAGAGGTGGCCACCTGCAGCGCCCAAAGCCACGTGGACACAGCTGTGGGTGAGCTGTTTGGTGGGTCTGCAGTCATGTAACCATTTTGGACGTGGACATCAGGGTGGGGGAAGGGGGGCTGGACCTGTCCTGGAACCAGACTGACATGCGTTTCTGTAGGAAGTTCTGAGGCAGGATTGGGGCTAAATATTCCCATTTTGGAATTATATTCAGAGAGATGCTAACTGAAGCTCTGAAACTGGATGGGGCCCCTAAAAATATGAGAGGGGAAAGCCTAGTTTGTAAATTTAAAGAACTGTATTTAGGGTTCAGGAACGAGAAGTGAAATAGGATCTGGAGACAGGACAAGGGCAAGACCAGATCTGCCCGGGGTGCCGTCGTGAATTTCAAGGGGATCCAGAGCTCTGAGAGGAACGGAGAGGACACCAAATGCTGCAGGGAGGGTCAGGCAGCGGGACAGTGAGGGAGGACCCCGAGCGAGGGTGCCATGATGCAGGAGGCTCTCGGTGATGTCAAGGGAATGGTTTTAAGTGGCACCTTCTGGGAGCTAACCCAGGTGCCAGGGAGTGACCAGGGAGTCAGTGGCCATGAGGGGTAAGGGGGCAGGGTGGAGATCATGCCTGGGGTGGGATTTAAGGGAACAAGAGAGATGTCGTGACCCAAACCTTCTCCCGCCTCCTTGGCAGCTGAGCAGGTGACCGGTGATGTCATCATTTCCTGGCCGGGGCAGGTAAGACCAGGAGTCCCTCCTCTTCCTCC
Source organism: Indri indri (assembly GCA_004363605.1). Lineage (NCBI taxonomy): Eukaryota > Metazoa > Chordata > Mammalia > Primates > Indriidae > Indri > Indri indri. The sequence continues at coordinate 8,464 of RJWJ010028787.1, read as the reverse complement.
TCTTCCTCTTGTTTGAAAGTAGTGATCCCACTGGACACTTATTTCTCGTGGCTTAGATACAAAATGGAAAAGGGTGGTCCGACCCAAAATGGATTTCACAGGAGTAAAGAAGAAATCTTAGTTTTGTTAAGATGCTGAGATTTCTGGTGTGAATTGCTCTCATGCAGATGGTGTGTCTTTTAGAAAATTTTGTCACAAACAACAAAAGTGACTGGGTCTAACCTGGGAAAAATAGACCTTGGGGAAGAAATGGAAGGAGAAGGTAAAGCCCCCAGGGTTGGAGGCGCTGGAGGATGAGGAGCACCGGGGACCTGAGCGTCGGGAGGGCTGGAGAGTCTCGTGAGAGCGGCGGCGGGTGAGGCAGCCTCGCGCTTTGCTCTCCATTCTGCATCCCGCAGCCCAAACCTGGGTGTCTTGGAAGAAGCATCTGACTGGCCTCCTTTGTGATCCGGGGCCCTGCAGGAGGAGCATCCATGACAACCAGGCTGCAGAAGGGCAGTGCTCTTAAAGGGATCCAGGATGCTCCTGTCCGAGCCGTGCACTGGCCGCGACACAGCCTGCCAATGACGGGAGGTGGGAGGTGGTGGTCTGAGAAGGTGGTGGTCTGAGAAGGGTGGGAGTATTTGCAGGGAGCTAAGTCCAAGTCCAAGGAGAGTCTACTGTAAAGCAGGAGGTGGAAGGACGTCACAGCCAACGACTTCATTGTTAATAAACAGGGGGCAGACCCCTCTGTTGAGAGAGGGGAGCCTGCAGGTGAGTGCTTGGGAAGAGAGGGCGGCAGGAGGCAGGAGAGCTGGCCGCTCCGCGTGGGCACTTCCGTGTCTCCTCAGCTCTGCTGTAGCTGTGTCCGGGCCCCCAGGACTAACGTGTGAGCCTCAGCAGGGTTTCCTGGAGACAGCCTGAGATGGGGTTCTCGTTCCAGAGGTTTATGGGGAGAGTGTTCTCAGGAGAAGGAGAGAGATGGGAGAGGGCATGGAAACATGTCCAAACTAGAGCCTGGGCTTCCCGAGCAGCTCTGGGCATGACTGCAGCGCAGCTCTCTCCTTGGGGCCAGAGGGCGTCACGTGGAACAGTCGTTTGTCCCTGGGCCCGTGGGGAGGGACGAGGGCGCGTCTGTGGAAGGGGAGGGGTCTGGGCGGCGCCCACTGTCTCTTCCCCTCGGGGGCAGCTGATCCCAGACTTGAGTGAGCATCAGACTTACCTGGGGGCTTCTCAAAACGCAGTGCTGGCCCCACACCAGGGAATTCCTGCCCAGTAGCTACGGGGTGGGGCCAGGAGCCTGCTCTTCTAACACATTTCCAGGGGATGCTGAGGCTGCTGTTGTAGAGACTACCTTCCAAGGCCATTGATCTACGGCACAGATCCGCAGAGCAATGGGAAACACCTGGATCTTGTCTGTGACCCAGATTACTATCTGTGCCCGTGACTCCCCCAGCCTTCTCCACCAAATAGTGACCTGTCATTTAGGCATCAGCTTAAGAGTCCCTGGCTAAGGGAAGACTTTCCACACTTACTACAGCAAACCCCTCGATCATGCATCTTGTGACACCTTGAGCCTCATTTTATACGGTTAATTGCAACTGTAATTGTGTACTTGTGCACGATTTGATTACTTATTTGATTAAAGACTCTCCCACTAGGCTTCAGTGACGTGAAGACAGGGATGTCCATCATCACACCCCTAGGAGTGTGGACTCATGTCGACAAGCCCAGAAACTGGCTGGAGCCACCTCCCCTCCCCGCCACATGATTGGAGCAAATTATTTCACTTTTTTTTTTTTTTTTTTTTTTTTGAGACAGAGTCTCACTCCCTTGCCTGGGGCGAGTGCCGTGGCGTCAGCCTAGCTCACAGCAACCTCAAACTCCTGGGTTCAAGCAATCCTACTGCCTCAGCCTCCCGAGTAGCTGGGACTACAGGCATGTGCCACCATGCCTGGCTAATTTTTTCTATATATATTTTTAGCTGTCCAATTAATTTCTTTCTATTTTTGGTAGAGATGGGGTCTCGCTCTTGCTCAGGCTGGTCTCAAACTCCTGAGTTCAGAATGATCCGCCTGCCTCGGCCTCCCAGAGTGCTTTATTTCACTTTTTATTTCATTTTATTTCAACTTATTTTATTATTTCAAATAAATTCGAATTATTTCTAATTACATATTTCATTATTTCAAGGTTCCGATTTTCTCACCTGCAAACTAAGAGCCCACGTCACGGTGTTGCCAGAGTAGGAAGTGAGCTGTAGCCCCAAGGTGCTCAGAGAGTGGTTGGCACGCAGCAGGTGGCTGTCGGTGTTGGCCGTAACTATTGTCTCCCACGGCTGCTGGGATGCAGGGAGCATTATTAAATATTTGTTCTTAAACAAATGGATAGTATTCCTACTAAAGTTTTACTCTGTGTGAAATACTTGTTTAAAAAAAGAATAAAAAAAGAATCCTTCCCTAAATCATTCCAAGTACACAAATATCCGAATTGAAACTTTAGGTCCATTCCTGGGACATTCCCAGTCTCTGGGGCAAAAGCAGTGTCCATCTCTTACTGGCATCCTTAAAAGATCACCACGTATGGAAAACTAACAAACTACAGAAGAGAGTCAGGGTAACAAACGCGAAGTCAGTGTTCCGGGGTGTGACTGAGGATGAAAATGAAGAGATGGCGTTTCTGCTCTCAAGAGACCCACGGGTTTGAAACTCATGGGCTACTTCCTCCTCATCTCCTCCCCCATGGTCCTTCTTCTTTATTATGGAAATTTAAACTTTCCTCCCCCCTTTCTAAAATGTATTCAGATTCTGGGTTACCCTGGCAGCCTCCCTGAAAATGGTTTTCTGGCCTCTTCTGAAGCGCCAGCAGTGGGAAGAGTCGTCCGGCTGCACCGGGTGTCCCGCATGTGGGCAGGTCTGGCTCAACCTGAAGCTCCATTGCTCGCTGGTGGCAGAACCTCCCTCCGGCAGCTCGCAGGTGAGACTAACACATTCCGTAGCTTCTGGTTTCTGAAGGAATTTCTCAAACTCCGCTAGCACCTTCTTTTGGCAGGATTTGAGTCAGTTTTCCCTCCCGGACACTGTTCTTCCCACCTCCACCGTGTCCTTCTTGAAGTGTGGCTGTGAGGACTGAGCAGAGAACTCCTCGTGGGCCGGAGCTTGCAGGGGTCCCCAGTTCTGGGAGCTCCACGAGTATTAAAGTCCCTCGGTGGTCCACAAGCCTTGCGGTAGCCCCTCGTGGAGTTTGTTACTTTTCCTTCAAAGTTACTCAAGAGGTTTTCGCCTTTGCTGTCCTGAGCTTAGGTGGTTTCTTCACATCAGCTTTGGGTTATCATTTCTCGTGCCTTTAATAAGCCTCCTGGTTAAGGTCATCCCAGCAATGTCGGGTGCGGCTGTCTTGTTTTGTTTTATGTTGTTTCTGATCATGACCTATCAACACAGTCATTGCTGCTGTGCATGGGTGACAGCGGGAGCGAGGTGCGAGTTTCCTGGGGCTGCCACAGGAAACCACCCCTGACCGGTGGCCTCACACAGCAGAGATTTGCCTGCTCGTGGGTCTGCAGGGCAGGAGTTCTCAACCAAGGCCAGGGCGGGGCTGCGCTCCCTCTGACACCTCTGGGGAAGGTCCTTCCTTGCCACCCCCAGCTCCTGGTGGCTCCAGGCGTTTTTGGGGTTGTGGCTTCATCACTCCAATCCCTTTCTGCCCCTATCATCATGGGCCTTCTCCTCTTCTCCTCAGTCAGCCCGAGTCCTCTCTGCTCAGGTCTTTTATAAGGACACTTGTCATTGGATTTAGAGCCCACTCAGGTGATCCCTGCGCTCTCAATTTGAGATCCTTGACGTGATTACATCTGCAAAGACCTTTTTTCCAACATAAGGCAACATTTACAGGTTCCAAGGGTTACAAGGTGGACATATCTTTTTGGGACCATCATTCAACCAAATCCCAGATAAGACTGGCAACCTTATCTTACCAAAGAACAGGCTGCCATAGTTAGGGACTATATCTAAGCTTTCAGTGAGACTTAATTTCTTCTGGAAATGTTCTAATTCTCTTTTGAGCACATTCCCAACTGGCTTGCAGTCATAGGATATAATTATTAAAAAAATGGAATAATTTTTTCTTTTTTTAAAAAAAAGATCCTGCCAAAATGCACATACGAATGAGTGATGTTGGACTGTTTTCCAGCTATTTCAAATCACTTTTGGAATCATCCTTAGAACTATTTATAAATCATATTAGACAAATCAGAATTATTAGTTTAGAGCCATACCTTTTATTCAAATTACCAACTCAGCTTCCTTCTGCATACCTCACTTCACTGTGTCTCTTCGTGTGTATCCTAGAATTAGAATTTAAATAAAGTTAATGCACTGTTTGCAAAATATTGCCAGGATAAGCCTCCCTTTACCATATGATCAAGGCTAAGAAATCGCTAAGAGCTTTTACAATCTCTGCGAGGCTATCCAATGTTGAGACAAGACTTGCTGAGACCATCTTTTCTTTAGATCTTTTGGCTAAATTTTAACTGTGTTTTCTAAGGATATTTGAATAGCTTTTGTCAGTGATTTCTATTTTTTTCCCTTTGTACGGTATGTAAAAATCCTGCCCAAAGGTCCGAGTCTGCAATGTATTTACATCCGCTTGGCTGGGATGTGCAAACGTCACTTTGAGCTTCAGGAAGGACGACTGCCTCACTTCAAGCTACTGGTCAGTGCTAGTGTCTGATGCACGTTTGATGAAATATGTGAGAACATTTTTAGTAGAATTGGGACTGGGGACAGACTGGCTTCTGCTCAAAGGTGAGGCTTGTCCATTGGGAGTGTGGGGGGTGCCACCTCGAGTGACACACCTCAGCTCAACAGCACTAAACTGAGTGTTAGTCATACCTGGTGAATAAAACCAACAACAGAATTAAGAGGGTAGAAATAAGCCCCAGAAAAACCTCATCATATTTCTACATAGATATCATAACCATTTTGAAAAGACAGACAATCTCAGATTGGATAACCACCCCTCAAAAAAAAATAAACTTCATAATACAAAAGGATTAAAAGTAAACAATGGAATTATTTATAGCACCGACCAGAGATACATTCTCTCACTTTTGAGCATAGATACAGACCCCCAATTAAACATCAGCAAGCTGAACGTGCGCACGACATGCACACAATCGGATCACACAAGCGTCGTGCACTCACCGTTTATTACTTCGACACTGAGAGATCTACGGCTATGATTCAACACACTAACATATTAAAGAATAGTCATACCAATAGATACACAAAATTATGTAATTAATTCAACATCCAAAGATAATAATTAAAAATAAAAACCCTCAGCAAATTAGGAATAAAAGGGAACTTCCTTAACATGATAAAACCGCTAAGCAGATACCACGTATTGTTTCGAAATGGTTACAGTCAACATTAAGACAAAACACGCTGATTATTATTTATTAGATAAAAATAAAAACCCATGGAGAATTAGATCAGGGATAAACGAACAGGTTACTGTAATAAAATAAGAAGCCCAGAAAGAGCCCGCATACATGGGGCCCCAAGTGTGACGGAAGTACCCTGTACGTGCATGGAGAAGTGCTGGAACGTTCTACAAATGGTGCCAGTACCCCGCCCACGCCCTGGAAACACGCGCCTTACGTCTCTGCTTTTCTCTATGCAAAAAAGTAAACTCAAAGTTGACTGCAAACTTGATTATACCAGACTATCAGATGGTTCTGAACAGAGAAAATTGTCTTGAATGAGACTTAAAAGGTAAAAACCACAAAGGAAACAACTATTAAACTTATAACATTTAAGTTTAAGAAATCTGTAAAATACAAGATACCTTAACGCCAAAAAGACAGCCACATACTGGGATTGCACATTGACAGTGCACATAACCAACCATGGATGCGTCACCGAGAGTGTATGGAGCAAGGTGCCACCATGTAGCAAGAAGGACAAACACAAGACGTGAACCAGCAATTTACAGAAGGAAAACTCGGATGAGCGCTGAACACAACAAGAAGCGCAAACTCCTCAGTAATTAAGAAAGTACACATTAAAGCCACAAGAAGTGTCCTTTCTCACTCATCCATGAGAATGGCAGAAACATTTAAATGTTTCATGCAAAGGATGGCTAAAGAAGTGGAACTTCTGCACTCTGCTGGTGAGACTACAGTTGGAGGCAGAGAGCCATTTGGCAAAATCTGGTAAAAGATGCCAGTACGTCGAGACGTCTCGTTCCATAAATTCGACCCCTAGGCAGATATTCAGATAACAGTGCTGGCTGCTCAACCTGAGAAGATGCACGCACTTTCTGGCGCTGCTTGTGACGTCGATACAGTGGAAACAATTTAATAGTCCATGAGTAGGGAGACACATAAATGATGGTTGATTCACACGATAAAAACTACACAGTAGTTAATATTAATGAACTGGAGCTACACATGGTTACCAAGATAGATGCATCTCAAAAAGTCAATGCCAAGTGGGAAAAAAAGGAAGTTGCTGGATCATATACATAACATGATACCCTGTGTGTAATATTTTAGAGTCATGTAAAATGCAATGCTATATATTGCTATGAACACTTACGTGTATAGAAAATATATTTAAAAACCATGCACAGGCATGATACTCCACTTCATGACAGCCATGGCCTCCGGGGAAAAGGGAGGGAAGCAGTGAGAGAGACAGGGGGGCGGGGGAGGATGGAAGAAAATCTCTAAATAGGAGACAAAGACAGTAAAGCCGAGATGTGGTGGGCGGGGCCGGCGCGTGTGGCCCTGCGGTGCCTCCTGCAGCACCTGAGGCTGCCAGTGTGCTCTCACAGGAAGGGAGACTCGAGGCTGAGTCACAACTTCCTCCTCCACCTAGGCCTGGGCGGGTGGACGTCAGGAAGTGAGCCCACAGCCTGGACACCCCTGGACACTCTTAGCTCACGTCCTCACGTTTGCGCCACTCAAGCCAGCGGGGCAGACGATGCCGGCTGCGAACCCACCCCCCTCCCAGTTCCCTCTCCTGTATGTCTCCCACTATGGAAGCAAGCAAAGTGCTTTCCCAGTTTCCTTGCAGCTGGGGGTGGCTTGAGGACTCAGAACTGGCCAAGGAGGACGATGGCTTCTGCATCAAAGACAGGCAGAAGAGCGGGAGACAAAGGAGGCAGGGAAGAAACAACGCTCTGCTGCCCTGGCTGGACAGACAGCTGCGGAAGCTCCCGGTCCTTGTCCAGGTAAGCTTGCGTGACGTTCAAGAGAAAGGAAGAGGTGGCAGGGGGTGCACGGAGCTCCTCCACTGGCGCTGGGTCCTTCCCTCCACTGGCGCTGGGTCCTTCCCTCCACTGGCGCTGGGTCCTTCCTTCCACACGAGGTAAGGAGGAGAAATAAACCTCTCTATCGGTCGTTTCTCTTGTGGAAAGCTTCGTAATGAACGCGCTCACTTTAGGTTAAAAAGGCGATTCACTAGCACATTACTGAGCTACCCACAGACCGCAAGACACATCGGGCAATGGGAGACCCCCAGGAGGAGCGAGTGAACGCTCCGCCAAAAACGTCCCCAGACCCCGTCTCCTGGGCTCTTCTCCTCAACACAAGTTTAAGAACAAAGGACCTGCCCCAGCGTGGGTCACGATTCTAGCACTAATCTCCAACAGTGAGTGAGTCTGGGCTGCGTGGTACAATCCCGGCTGCTGGGGCTTGAGTCGTGGAGGTCAGTTCTGGAGAAGTTGGGTGGACGCTCGAAGGAATGTCCGCTGCAGACCAGACTTGGAGATTTTTGTTTTGAATAACTCATGGGACTTCACGCATTCCCTGTTCCCTTTCCCTCCTCCAAGCCTCCCTGGGGACTACTTTATTGTGTTCAGCAGGAGAGTCAAAGCAGGGTCCACCAGCCTAGAGCTGTTGAGCTGATTGTTGTTAATTATGAATAAAACAATTATAAAAATATTAGCAGTATCCAAGGTTATATTTTGCACTGACATAGTAAAAGGCTCTTCCTAAAATCCTCTTTAAACAGCAATATTTCTGCTTCACTTTCATTGCGAAATACTTTTTTTCCCCTTATCTTTAACCTCGACATTATTAAAACTGCACCAAGAATCTATTTTAAAAATCTCACTGTGACATTTATGCAGAAAAATGACCTTACTGTTTTATAGGTGCTGCAATCATTTGCCAGGATACAACATTTTTTTTCCTCCTCCAGTAAATCAACATCCTAGGAAATGCTTGTTGAAAACTCTTTATCCGTCGTTGGTAGGGGGCTAGCACTTCCAATCACGCAAACGGTTCCGCACCGAGCTTCCCGCAGGCCGTCTTGCATCTGGGTCGACCTCACATTCCATCCCCAAGGTGAGCCGGGTTGGCGCGGGGTTTGGAGCTGAGTCTGAAGGAGCACAGCAGCTTTCACAAGCGAATGAACATGCTGTAAAAGTTGACTGTGTGTGACTGCGGCATAAATCTAACTTTTTTCCACGTGATTTTTTT
>RJWJ010028786.1:5852-21253 GCA_004363605.1 Indri indri | reverse complement strand
CAAAAATTATAACATGATATTTATAAAATATATGACAATACCATCACAAAATATAGGCTATAAAGGGAACTGTATCATTCATTGCATTTTATGTGACATGCTTTAATATTTACTCCAAGTATAATGTGATATATTGAAAACACATATTGTAATCGCTAAAACAACACCAAAAAAATAACTCTAAGTGTACAGTGAGCAAGCCATTAAGTAATTAAAGTGAAATGATAAAAACTGTGATTATTAACTTTTCCATCTATCCCCACCTACCCACCCCCCAATAAAAAGACAGAGAAGAAGGAACAGAGAAATATATGGGACAATAGCAAACACATAATTGTTGGTTAACCATAGTAACTGCATTAAATATAAGTGAACATAACAACTTAAATAAAAGTCAGAGTTTGGCAGGGTGGTTAATGAAAAGTATGTCTGTATTATATTAGCCTTCCAGAGACATATTCAAGTTATGAAAGCCCACATCAAAAGTAACAATATAGAACATAAATACCATACACAGGATAAGCATAAGAAAGCTAATGTGACTACATAAATATCACAAAAGTAGATTTTAATACAAGCAATATCATAAATATAAAAAAAAAATTCCTAATAATAAAAGGATCACTTAATCAGAAAGGCATAATTATATATTCATGGACATAATAATACAGACTCGAAATATATGAACCCAAATATGATAGATCAAAGAGAGAAACAATGCCATAGAATTGAGAAATTTACTATAGTCTTTCAGTAATTATTAGTATAACTACATAAAAGTCAGGAAGAACAGAAAAATCTGAATAATATCATCAACTACCTTGATATAATTGATACTTGTAGAATAGCACACCCAAAGACTGAAAAATATATTAATGCATCTTTGCAAGTAAGGGAACACTTACCAAGAAATATCATATTCTGAGCTACATGAATTCTATATGACATTCTCAGAGAATGTCAAACATTTGTATCTTTGAACATATAAAGTACGTTCTCTAACAATATGGAATTATGCTAGAAATCACTATTTATATAGAGAATTTCAAAAAGTTTGTAAATTAAATAACATGTTTCTAAATAGGACTCGAGTTAAAGAAAAAATAATAAAGGATATAAGAAAATATATTAAAACATAAAATAAATAGAAATTAAAATTTGGGATATGAAACTAAAACAATGACTGAAGGATAGTTATAACTTTAAAGTCTTATATTAAAAAGAAAGTTTAAAAACTTCACCTTAAGAAGGTTGAAAATAATGAGCAAATTAAATCCAAATTAAGCAGAAGAATGGGAATAAAAGAGCTAAAATTAATGAAATAGAAAATAAATAGTAGGTACAAATATTAATAACAAAATCAAAAGGTGGTTCTTTGAGAAGTTTAATAGGATTAATGTCCCTCTAGTAAGACCAAACAAGTTCATAGAAAAGAAAACACAATATGTTGGTATCAGAAATAGAAGATTGTAAGTCACTATGGATCTTATAGAAAGTAACAGAATGAAAAGAAAATATTAGAAGTAAATTTATGCCAAAAAGTTCGACAATTTAGATTAAATAGACAAATTTATTAAAAGATACAAATTCTCCAAAATGAAATAAAGTTAGAAAGTATAAAATTTCCTAAAAATTGTAATCAATCTTTTCACAAAGTGTCCTAGAAATATAGCTTTACTGGTTTATTTTATTAATTACTTAAAAAATGAATAATACCAATTTTATACAAGTTCTCCTGTACAATAGAGAAAATAGAGGAGGAGAAAACACTTCTAAATGCATTTTATGTAACCAGATTAAACATGTACAATAAAAATAAAGGAAAAAGTGGTTGAGAGAAATTAAAGACCCATATAAATGAAGAGATATTTCATATTGATAGAAAGGAAGACCCAGTATCTTTAAACAGTTTGTTATTCCTTAACTAGTTTGTAGATTCAATGCAATTCTAATCACATTAACATTTAAAAACAAAGCCCCGAATCTTAAAATCTAAAAGGAAATTCAAAGGATCTAGGATAACCAAAACACTATTGAAAAAGATGAACAAGTTTAAAGGACTTATACTGCTTCATTTCAAGACTTTCAATAAAGCTATAGTAGCCAAAGAGGTTCATAATGATGTAAAAATGGACATATAACTCTATGAAAAATAATAGAATGTCCAGGAATGAACTCACATATATGTTATCAATGGACTTGGAAAAAATGTATCAAGGTAATTAAATGACAAAATTATACATAGTCTATATGGAAACTGGTATCTGCAGGGAGAAAAAGTTTGCCCTCATTTCTTACCTTACAACATTAAAAAAAAATTAACTCAGAATTTTGTCATAGACAAAATAAATGCTAAAATTTCTAGCTGAAAATATTGGAGATCATCCTCTGGACTTAAGAAGGTAAATATTGTTCAAATAAGACAGAAAATAACTAAAGCTCCTAAGGAAAAAAAGGTAAAATTTAAACTTCTTCAAAATTAAAAATTTCTGCTCATTAAAAATGCTATTAAGAAAATTAAAAAACTAGCCAAAAATTAAGAAAACATTTAAAATATCAAAGGAAAGAGAAAAGCTAATTATAGGAACTTCTTGTCTAAAATATGCAAATGAAAAGATAGTTAAATATTTAAAATGTTGAAAGAAAGAGAAAAAAAAAACTTGGCAAACTAGAATTCAATATCTGGAGAAATTATCCTTCAAAAGTATAGGGGACACACATATTTCCACAAACAAAAGCTGAAAGAAATTCATCTCCAGTGGACCTGCCCTGCTAAAACATTTTAAAAGAATTTCTTCAGAGAAAAGGTAAATAAAATAGGTTAGAAAGTTGAATCTACATAAAGAAAGAAAGAGAGTCAGAAAAGGAGTAAATGGAGGTAAGAAAAATCTTATATTTTTCTTATTCTTAACTGATGTAAATGATGTTTGTATTTAGTAATAACAATAATGACTATAGCATGTGGTTAAGTGAATGAATTACAGAAATGTCACAGGGAAGAAAGAGGAATTAGAAAAAAATTATAAATTATTTGCACTACAAGTTAAATGATACAGAGTTATTCAAAGGTGAACTTAGATTAATTTAAAATGTATGTTGTAAACTCTTAAATGTCAGTAATAACTTTTAAAAAGAAATATAATTTTTGTTTTAATTTTTTTTAAATTTCAGCATATTACGGGGATACAGATGTTTAGGTTACATATATTTCCCTTGCCCCACTTGAGTCAGAGCTTCAAGAGTGTCCATCCTCTGCACGGTGCGCACTGCACCCAATAAGTATGAATATACCCTTCCCCTCCTCTCCCCTCCCATCTGCCCGACACCCGATGAATGTTATTACTAACACTTAAGTGCACTTAAGTGTTGATTAGTTAATACCAATTTGCTGGTGAGTACATGTGGTGCTTGTTTTTCCATTCTTGGGATACTTCACTTAGTAGAATGGGCTCCAGCTCTATCCAGGAGAATACAAGAGGTGCTATATCACCATTGATTTTTGTGTCTGAGTAGAACTCTATGGTATAGATATATACATTTTATTAATCCACTTATGTATTGATGGGCACTTGGGTTGTTTCCACATATTTGCAATTGTGAATTATGCTGCTATAAACATTGTAGTGCAGATGTCTTTTTTATAGAATGTCTTTTGTTCTTTTGGGTAGATGCCCAGTAATGGGATTGCTGGATCAAATGGTAGTTCTACTTGTATCTCTTTGAGCTATCTCCGTATTGCATTCCACAGAGGTTGTAATAGTTTGCAGTCCCACCAGCAGTGTATGAGTGTTCCTATATCTCTGCAACCACACCAACATTTATTGTTTGGGGACTTTTTGATAAAGGCCATTCTCACTGGAGATAAGTGATATCTCATTGCAGTTTTGTTTTACATTTCCCTGATGATTAGAGATGTTGAGCATTTTTTCATATGTTTGTTAGCCATTAAAGTAAGAAAAAATTAAATAGAATCCTGCCAAATGTTCAATAAAAACCAAAGAGAAAAAGAGGTAAAATAAAAATAAATTCAATGCACAGTAAACAGTTATAAAATTAGTAGATATAAATCCAACCACACCAATAATCACTCCAAATGTTAATACCAATACCAATACCAAAACACTCCAAGTATTACAATACCAATAAAAAACTCAACATCTGTCATAGTGGAAATAAAATAAGATCCAACCCTAGTTTGCCTACAAGAAATCCTCTTTACAAGTAAAAATTCAGGTATGTTAAATGTAAAGGGATTAAGAAATATATATTAATATCATGCTAACACAAATTGAAAGAAAGCTGGGGAAGTTGTATTAATTTCAGGCAATGCCAACTTCAGAACAAGGGAAATTGTCAGTAAAAAAGGGGCATTACATAATCCCGAGGGAGTCCAATCTCCAAAAAGACAAAGCAATCCTAACAACAGACCATCATCACGTAAAACTTAACAGAATTGCAAGGAGAAGAAAATGCATCCACTATTACAGTTGGAAACTTCAATAACCATCTGTCAACAAGTGATAAGTCAAACACATAAAAAATCAGCATATATATAGATGACCTAGATAGTACTATCAATCAACTTGATCTAAATTCCATTTATGGAATACTCCATTCAATAACATCGGAATACACATTCTTCTTAATCTCACATGGAACATTCACCAAGCTAGAACATAGTCTGGTCCATGAAACACACCTTAACACATTTGAAAGCATAGAAATCATACAAATTATGCTCTCAGATCACAATAGAATTGTAGTAGAAATGAATAACAGGAAGAGAACTGAAAGACCTAAAAATATTTGAAAATTAAATAAAACATTCCTTAATAATATATTGGTCGAAGAAGAAGTCTCCAGAGAAATTGAGAAAAAATTTGAACTTGATGTAAATGAAAATGCAACTTACCAAATTTCAGAGAGGTAGTAAAAGTCGTGTTTAGAAAGAAATTTATAGCATTGAAAACAAAGCAAAGAATTCAAGACTAAGACCTCAAAAGTATAGGTCACTAAAACCAAACTAGACAAGTGGGACTTAATTAAACTAACAACTTATGCACAGCAAAAGAAATAATCAGAGTGAATAGACAACCTGCAGAATGGGATAAAATATTTTTAAATTATGCATCAACAGTGACTAATATCCAAAATTTACAAGAAACTCAAACAACTTGACAAGAACAGCAACTATGACTACTACAACAGCAAAAACAAATAATTGCATTAAAATGTGGGCAAAAGACATAAATAGACATTTTTTCAAAAGAAGACATACAAATGGTCAATGGGCATATGAAAAAAATGTTCAACATCATTAATCATCATTTAGTTACTCACAAATTGAAACCACAATAAGATATCATCTTATCCTAATCAGAATGGCTATTTTAAAAAAGACAAAACATAATGTTGGTGAGGATATGGAGAAAAGGGAACACTTATGTACTGCTGGTGGGAATGTAAATTAATACCATCACTATGAAGAACAGTATGGCGATTTCTCAAAGAACTGAACATAGAACTATCATTTGATCTAGCAATCCCACTACTTGGTATCTACCCAAAGGAAAATACATCGTTATATCAAGTTGCACGTATATGTTTATCACAGCACTATTCACAATAGTAAATATATTTAATCAACATGTCTATCAACAGATGATTAGATAAAGAAAATGTGGTATATATACACAATGGAATACTATTCAGCAAGAAAAAAGAATGAAATCATGTCTTTTGCAGAAACACATGGGTGGAATTGGTAGCCATTATCTTAAGTGAAACAACTCAGACACAATAAGACAAATACTGCTGTTTTCACTTATGAGTGGGAGCTAAATAATTTATACACATGAAGTACAGTGTGTGGAATAATAGACAATGGGGACCCTAATGGGTGAGGGTCTGGGAGGCATATGAAATTACTTAATGGGTATAGTGTATGTGATATGGGTGATGGATACTCTAAAAGCCCTGACTTCCCTGCTACACAATATGTTCATGTAACAAAATTACAATTGTACCTCATAAATTTATACAAATAGCATTTTTTAAAAAGAATTAGAAAGATAAAAAGACCTAAAATCAATAATCTAATCTTTCACCTTAGGGAATTAGACAAAGAAAATAATTTAAGTCAATAGTAAGCAGAAAAATATAATAATAAAAATTAGAGGAGAAATTAGTAAAATTGAAAACAGGAAAGAATACCAAAAAGCAATAAAACCAAAAGCTATTTCTGTGAGATCACTAAAATTGATAGACCTCTAGTCAGTTTAACCAAGAAAAAAAAGAGACAAATTATCATTATGATAAAAGAAGAGTCATCATTACTGATCCCCTGAACATTAAAAGGACAATAAAGAAATATTTTCACAACTCTATGCCCATAAATTTGATAACTTAGATGAAATGGACCATTCCTTGAAAAACTTAAACCCATAAAACTTACACAAGAAGACAAATTAACCTGAGTATTCCTAGGCTATTAAGAATGAAATGAATAAATGAATAAACTTTAAAAAAAAAAGCACCAGGTCTAGATGTGTTTACTGGTGAATTTTGCCAAATATTTACTACTAATAATAATAAAATCAATTTTCCACAAACTATTTTAAAAAATAAAAGTAGAGGAAACATTTAATAATTACTTCTGTAAGGTCAGCATCATTTTAATGCTAAAATTAGATTAGGATATTACAAGAAAGAAAAACTATAAATATCGGTAGTGAGTACAGATGCAAAACTCCTCAACAAAATATTAGTTAAGCAAATCTAACAATATAAAAAGCAATTTATGCTCCATAACCAAGTGAGATTTATTCAAGTTATGGTAAAATGATTTAACATCCAAAATGAAATGTGTCACATAACAGACTAAGAAGGAAAATGATATGGTGATGTAATTTGAAAAAAAAAGTAAGGTAAATACTTGATAAAAATAAATCTGTACTAATGGTTGCTTTCTCCTTGGTGAAAAGTGTAAAATGGTTTTTTTTCTTTATTCTCTTCTTCATAAATTTTACTGCAATGAACATTAATTGCTGTTTTGAAAATACAAAACAGACTTCATTCATTGCTACTGAAATCATTTGTTATATATACTGTTCAATAATAGTAGTCTCCTATGGTTACATAGAATTTTCTTAACTATGTGTGACTAGGTATGTAAAACTAGCCTTTATTTCAAGCATCACTTATCACAGAATATTATACTTTTAATCAATCCATTTACTTTTACATTAAGATAAAATGAGACAATATTCAGAGATAATCATTTTTATATACAGACAAGAATTATGTTTAGCATTTATCAGTCTTATTTCTATTTGATTTAATATTGCGGCAATAACAATAAAAAGGATTATCTTTCAGAATAGTATTTCTATACATTTATCCCAGGATAGTCAAATACATTTTCCATAATTTTTCCAAGAAGCCAGTCTATGGAATAAAGATTTCCTGTTTCTCTCCTATTAATGAATGAATTAATTATTCAACTACTTAATTAATAAAATCGCTCCATAAATTGTTTGTTGGGTTTTTTCGTAAAACAATTAAGATATATGAAATACATTATATGTCTGCTTTTTTCTTCATTTGTAAGGGAGCTTAGAGCCAACTTGTTTACCCAATTGTAGAGTTTCATCTCAAGTGGCTTCTAACAGCTATTCCTTCTATTTCTTTTAAATTATCTCTAATTTTTTCTGCAAAAACCTATTTTACATTATATTTAATTCAGTAAATTGTCCCACATAATTTTGTACATAATGCAAATATTGAACAAACATATTAATGAGCAAATAAGTGCTCAAAATTGAGCAATCTCCTACCTTACAAAGACATTTATGATAATTGCTTTTAAGTTTGTTAATTGAGACGAGAAATATAATTCTCTGTTTCTTGAAAACTGTCAGTTATTATTATGTTTTAATTAAATCTCTGTGTGGGAGTATCAGCAGGATATAACTCATTCATGTGTGAAAACTCAATTCTAACCTCTAAAAATATGCAATTTCGAAAGCAACAAATATGCAAAAAGTCTGATGAAAAATTATGAAAAGCAAAGAAAAGTATTTTTTTTCAATCCTCAGGGGAAAAATTAGCTTAGGTAAACATACATGAAGATTCAAGTGTTAAGAATGCTATTATGGACACATAATTGAATAAACGAGAATGAAAAATAAAGTACTTTGAAATGACCTGATATCCTAATGTTCATTTTGAAATTTAAAAGTAAGAAAATGAATAGCTCACTTGGTATACTTTTATCCAAATATTTCAGTTTTCTGATTATACTATGTCTTATTTTCTTTCTCTATATTCCATTGGCTTAGTATGTGCCTAGTTTATCTGTTTTCATCTTTTAGTTTCCAATGATTTTACATATTTTTTGTTTTGTTTTGTATCACTTATAAATACTCTGTAGTTCAACTTTATTTTTTTTTTGTTTTCTTTTAGATTGAAAATCAATAAATTTTTTAACCAGTTCATTTTGGCCATTTATATTTATTGTAATTTATAATGTATTTGATTTTATTTCTGCTATTTGATTTTGTCTTCATTCTGTATCCTTTCTCCTTCTCCTTTTCTGTCTTGGATTAATAAAATTTTCACTAGATATTTTTGTTTTCATTTTTCATGTATACTTTGTTTTTACAAAGCTCAGATTTATTTAATTGATTTTCTTGCATAAATCATCCATTTTCTTTTTTCTGATTGCTTTTTAAGACTTTTTTCTTTAGCACAGAATGTAACACCACAAAACACTACGATGCATCTGCATGGTATTAATTTTATCTATCCATTTCAAGAATTGTGTTTCTTTACTACAAATACTCAGGTTGTCATCAGCTCTGGTTGTCAGTTTCCTCATTTTATCTGGAATTTTTAAATATGCTCAACTATGAATGTAAAAGGGAATTTTGTTATATTTTGCTGTCTTTTCTAGGTTTTTGCATGTATTAGGAGGGTTATCACGTTATTTTACGTTATCAAATGGAATGAACGGAAAGACTCTGTAACTAAAGTCTTGCCTTAGTTTGCTTTGTTTGTATGTGAATAAACCCCCTTTGCACTCATTCAGTCATCACAGGAAGGCATCACAGAATTTCCATTTGACATGGTGAGTTGCTTTATGTGGCTGCCTTTGTTACAAGAAGAAATATTTGCTCTATATAATAGGTAATCTCTGGGAAAGCTCACAATAAATTTGCCTTCGATGTCTGGCTTTATCAGCACCACACCATGCTCAGTGCCCCAATTTCATTTCTTGTTAACTTTAACACTTTGTTGTCTTACTCATTCTGCTCAACCAGGTTTTTCTTGACCTCGAAATGGGCCTATGGATCCTGTCTGTGTTTTTCTAATACATACTATAACATGGATGAAACTCAAAACATTATGCTAAATGAAAGAAGCCACAAGCAATAGACTACCTGTATTATGTAATTCCATTTATTTGAAATGTCCAAAAATGCAAATCTATAGATATAGACAGGATCATATTAATCATTGCCTGGGTCTGTGGTTGGTGGTGGGGATTGATTGAAAAAGAGAATGAGGTATCTTTCGGAGGTAAAGAAAATATTCTAAAATAATTGTGATGGTTGCGAGTCAGGAGAGTGGACCCCAAAACTGGGGTCCAGCCTGAAGGCCTAGTGGATTCTTGGGTTTGTGCAGGAAGGAATTCAAGAGCGAATTGACAGAGTAAGGCAAAAAGCAAGTGCAGCATCTTTAACGCAACCATGAAAAGAAAGGCTACATGCTAAGTGCAGTGAAAGAGGAGAAAAGAAGAAATCTGATCTGTTAGTAGCATAGTGAGCTATAGCACTATGCTGTCCTGTGAGTCTGGTCCGTCTCCCTTTGGATTTCTTTTATGTGAGAAAAAGAGGAAATTTTTTTTTTTGTTTCATTTTAAAAATTCATATTATGTGTATATCCATAGGTTTTTTTTTTTTTTTAATGAGTTAGTATTCTATTGCTTAGAGGTACCACCGTTTATTCATTCATTATTTGAAGGACTTGGGGTTGTCTTCTGTTTTGGCAGTAATGAATAATGCTCCTATAAATTTTTGCATACAGATTTTGTGTGGATACAAATTTTAATTTCTCTTGGAGTAGGATTCCTGGGTCGTATGATAAGTGTATATTTCATTTTGTAAGAAACTATCAAACTGTTTTCCAAAGTGCCTATTTCATTTTCCATTCACCCAGCAGTATATGAGAGTTCCAATTGTTCTGTATTTTTTTTGAGAACTTGGTAATTTTTTTTCCAAGCCATTCTATTAGATGTGCAGTGGCTTTTCAATGGGCTTTTATTTTCCAATTCCCTAATGATAAATAACGTTGAATGTCATTTCCACTTTTTAGCTACTATAAACACTACCTGGCAAGAAGTGATATGAGGGGTAATATTCAAAATATTTAACAGCTTCTAGTATAGCTTGGGCACCAATCAATGGGGCAGACGGAGAACAGACCAATCAGAGCAGGTGTTAGCTGTAAACAACAGTTTGGTTGTAACTAAATACATTAGTCAATATCAGCCCAGCATGTATCATCATTATGAGATTATTTCTAGATGTAGAATCAAGGGGGAAAAGACAACTGAGTTTATAATTTGGGTGCTTTTTGCTAATTTTCCCTTTATAGTTGATATTCTAATTAACACAGTTATCACAGTGGGGAAGATTATCTGATTCCTCAAGTATTTGCTGCCACAGTGAGATCAAACTTTTTGTTCTTTGACAATCTGGTGAAAACTAGTCAGAGAAGTTTTAATGTGTACTTAGCTTATTACAAGTGAGACTATGTTTTCAATGTTTATAGTATTATGTATTATGTTTATAGTTTATTATCTTTTCTGCAAATTGTCAGTTCATATTCTTTATCTATTTTTTTTTCAAATGCATTCATAGCATTTTTCTCATAGGCTTTAAAAAAAGTCTTTATAAAATTAGGTCATCACGACCTGATTTCTAAATTATTTTTTCTAGTTTTCTATTTGTCTTATGTATTTGTTTACTGTGAGTTTTCCCATTAGAACTTTAAAACCTCTAGTCAAATGAGTTAATTTTTTAATGACTTCTGGATTTATGCCATATTTAAAAGTTTCCACATGCCAAGATTAATTTTTAAATCCCCCTAGATAAGCTTTTAGTATTATTATGGTTTCTTTTATTTTCCTCTTTCACATCTAAATATTTAATTTAGGTAGAACTTATACTGATGTGTGAAGTGTGAAGTAAACTTTTTTACCCATAGAACTATTTATTTTTCCAAATACCATTAATTGAAAAATTTTTCCTCATTACAATGACATATCATTTCCATCATAAACATAATTACCCAAAGTATTTAACACAATTGAACTTTTGAGATTTTAACTATTGTATCTTTAAAATATATTTGACTGATGGGGAAATTCTCTCATTTCTCCTTCTTCCTCTCTCTGTTTCTTTCTCGCTGTCTCTCTTTCCTGCTTCCCTCTTATTCTTCTGGCTATTTTTGTATGACCTGTATAATCATCTTTTGCAATTCTAAAAACAGCATGGATTTTGATTAGTATCACATTAAATACATTGACTTAATTACAAAGAATTGACATTTTTAATGATATTTGGGTTTTCTCTCTAGAAACATATGACTCTCAATTTATTCAAGGTTTCTTTGATCTCTTAGAAACATTCTTCCTTTCATTCTCTATCTTTCTATTTATGCAGATTTTTAAAAAGTTTATTCCTAAGAATTTTATTTATAATTATTTGCCTAATATAAATGAGGTTATTTATATTATTATTTTTATCTGGTTGGTGATTGTGTACATAGGAAGTTTATTATCTTCTGTGTACTAGTGTTTTATCCAGCCACTTTATTGAGTTACTTTTTTGTTTATGATAATTTTCAAGTTGGCTTTCTCGGGTTTCCTAGGTAGCTAGAAAATTATCCGTAAGCAATTCACTTTCTATTTCTTTGCAATTAGGTTTATCTATTACTTATTTTCCTTCTCTAATTGCATTGGTTATGACATTCAAAGCAACATTAAACAGTACTGGTTTTAGTGGAAATTCTTGTGTTATTCTTGAATATAAATGGATATGTTCTAGTGTATTTTCCCATTAAGAATGATGCTAGCCTTGAAATTATATTATATGTGAAAAAACTATCTGTTTCTGTTTTATTAAGAACTTATTGTTTAATAAAAATGTGGGAACGAGTTTTTAAATCAAATTTTTATTTAAAATTAATAAATATATTATTTTTCTCCTTAGATCTATTCACATTGTAATTTATATTAATATATATTCTAATATTGAACTATTTCACTTATAGAATAGGTTCCATTGAATCACATAAATTATTATTTTAATATGCTCTGAAATCTCTTTGCCAATATTTTATTTTGTTTCAATTTTTATTGATTTTCATGAGTGATATTATTCTGATTTTTAGAATTTTTTTCCTGGACTTTAGTAATAATATTGCATTTAATTTATAAGAATGTTTTAGAAGAAATTTTTATTTTTCTATGCTCTGAAGCAGTTTAGAAGCATTGTGATTAGCTTTTAAGATTTAGTAAAATTTTACTGTAAAAATATCTGGAGCTGATGTTATTGCGATTTGTTATTTAAGAACCTTTTTTATTTCTTCGCCACCGCTGCCACTCCCAAGGTTAATCGGTTTGTTTACATCTTCCATTATTTCTAGAATCTGTTTTGTTGCATTTTGAATTGCAAGAAAGAAATTCATTTTATCCAGATTTTCAAGTATCTGTATAGAGTTAATAATTTCTCTTTTGGCTCTTTTAATTTTCTGTTTCTATAGCTATTTCCTGTTTAATATTTCTTATTTGTTCTTCCTCCCTCTCACTAGCCCCCACTCTCTGATTGTGCATTTAATAAAGTTAAGTAATAGTTAAAATTTTTTTAAAGAACCAGCTTTTACATTAAATGTTAGTGTAACTTTTTTGCTTTTTTTACAATTCAGTGGAATTATTATTATTAATTTTTTTAAAAAAATTAAATTTTATCTCTGCATGTTTACCATTTTTGAGATAGATGTTTATATCACTTACTCTTATTTTTTATACTTACCGAAAATGGTTAACACTGAATTTTTATCTGAGCATTGCTTTAGGTGTAGCCCACGAGTTTTAATCATAGCTATTTTTTGCAACAGTTATTTAAAAAACTTTTTTTTAGAAATTTCATGGTGGTAAAGTCTTTTAAAACTTTTTTCTAGTCCTTAAATCTTTTTTCCTTTTTGGATTATGATCACGTAATATAATTGATATTCTTTTTTTTTTAATTTTGTGGCCTAATATCAATAAATCTATATCTATAGCATATCTATATATATTTCTCTAATAAGTATAATTTACTAACTATATTATAGCTTTTAATTCAGTCTACAAAATATTTCTGGTTTGCCCCATCCCTGGGCCTGGAATAGAATTCCATCTTTCTGCCCTCACTTTGCAATTGGGTGGGGGCAATAGAGTGAATTGTAAGCAAAAATGATGAGTATCATTCAATTGTTGTTGAAAGCTGCTCCAGAATGTTCTTTTCCCAATAGTCATAATGACTGAAAATGTTAGAAACCATGGTTGATCTTCTATTCTGGGTCCCTGAGGGACTACTATGAGCAGAGCCGCTTTCCGACTCTTGAAGACCATGTGGTGAAAGCAAAAACAAACGTTTATTGTTTTAAGCCAGTAGGATTGGAGGACTGTTTGTTATTGCAGCTGAACCAAGGCAATATTGATTGAATTACCTTCCCTGATTTTATTTTTGTTCACTTGATTTGTCATGTGCTGGGAGAATTAGTCTTTGTCTACTCACATGTTTCTGTCAGTTTATATTAATACTTTAATTTCCTGAGATTTTTGTTTTACAAAGATTGATGCTAAATTAACTGGCATCTAAGTCTCAATAACTGCTATCTCTTTATAATTAATTGCACCATTTAGCATTATTAAATCCCTTTTTCATTTCACTTAATGCTTATTTGCATAGTTTTACACTCAATTAAGATACTAACAAAAAACTTATTTTTGATTTTATATGCTAGTATTCCTTTGGATATCTTTTTATTTTCAACATTTCTAGGTCATTATGTTTTAGATATATTTCTTCCATAAAGCATAGATTTTGGGGAATTTAGAGTATGTTTTTAAGATGTCCTAAAGAGTTATGTTTATTCTTAGTTCAGTCTTATATTTTATGGCATCTGCTTTTGGAAATAGATTTTTAAATATTGTTCATTGTGTGGCCTCTTTGTTTTAGCTTATCTTTGCCTGATACTTAGGAAAGATTTTCCTTTCTTCTAGCATTTAACATTATACTATGTCTATAAGAATACACACACACCCTATTCATGGATAAATAACATAGTATATATGTGTATGAAATATATAACTATATATAAATAATTTTGTTTCATGTTTTTACTTTCCCACTAGACACGATGATGAAATTTATGTATTTCTTCCTTTTCGTCTTCTTTCTCTCCTCCACCATCTATTTCTTGTTAGTTGTACTAATATTTTTTCGCAATGTTTTAGTGCTTAACTTTATATTCATATAAAATTATAATTTTATTAATTAATTGGTAGGTTTGTGCATTCTATTTTGACTTTTGCAGCATATTCTCATTACTGGTATATTTTTTCCCTTAGCTCTCAAAACTTCTTAGTTTTAATATTCCTTACCATAATTTCTCTTTTTGTTAGTACTATACTTAAACAGATGCTCACGAACAGTCACTTGGAAATGTTTTGAGTTATTTTGTGGTTGCATTTATTCTATGCCTTAAGAATAGTTCATGGGAACAATATTCTCTCAGTTCTTGCATGTGTGTACTCAAGACTGTTGCTTTTGTATTTGACTGAGAATTTGGCCAAGTTGAAAATTCTTTGTTTCTTTTTCTTTTAATTGTATTAATATATATTGCTTCACTGACTTCTTGCTTTTAATGTTGTTATAGAAAAGGAAGAGGTCAGGCTACTTTTTCTGTTGTAAATGTCTTTATTATTATTATTTCTAGAATCTTCAAAATATAAAGGATTGTTTTTGAAGTATTGCAAATTTATTAGGCTTTACATTGTTATCATTTTGAGTAATTTTTCCCAGTGTTATGGTAACTGCTTTCAATATATAATCAATTTTCCTTTTAAGGATTATTTTCCTGACATACATTTTAAATATTTGTTCTTTTCTGTTATTTCCATGTTTTTCAGTATGGATTCTAATTACGCATCGGAAAATCTCGCTTGGCATCTTCCATATCTATTCATTTTCTTTCATTTTCAAACTCTATTTTCATCTTCAAAACCTGATTATATTATTGAACTCTGTGTCATTCATTGCATTGTTAGCGTTATTTCTTTCTTTTTTATT
>RJWJ010028785.1:5269-21255 GCA_004363605.1 Indri indri | reverse complement strand
GTTGGGGGGAGGGGCCGGGTCAGCCTGTGGCAGCAGGAGCAGCTGCCACCGCAGAAGGGGACTTTGCACCAGCATCCATGCCTCTGGACGGTCAGCCATGAAAAACCCCACAGTATCTTTACTTGGTCCAGTAAATGCCAAAGGAGAACCTTCCAGTGGTCCTCAGGTTACTGGGCTTAAGCCGTCAAGAAAGGAACTTTGGCCAAGCACAGAAGGATCGTGGGGTGAAGGGGCCAGGCCATGGAATTGTGTTCAGGTTCAAGTGACAGTTTCAAGGGTGAAAGCTCCTTTCAACACTCTTCCAATTTACTTGAATGTTTTCAGGACTTCAGCTCCCCAGAGCTCTGCTCGTACTGTGGCGAGGCCAGAGGACCACCCCAAGCTGCCTGTCACCCCCCACCTGCCCGGCACAAACAAACCTCCACCCCTCCCCAAGGAGCCACTCACATAGGTCTTGTTGGGGTACACCATAGGCGGGATGTTAGGATTCTGTCGAAAAGAGAGGAGGACATTCACTGTGGCAGCACACGTACATGTGCACAAGCACACACACACGCAGACACGCACACACACGCACACGGCACCCACACGCACACACACACTCACGCACACACGCGCACACGGCACCCACACAGTCTGTAGGGGATGCTCCAATGTGAGGCAGGTGGTGAGGCTTCGGCCCTTGGATTCTCCCAGTCACCTTCCTTCTCACCTCAGCCTTCCTGGACCTTCCTGCTGTGTTCCTGGACCACACCCGGGTCCCCCGCCCCCCTCCACAGGCAGCTGCACTTGCTCCAGGTCCCCTGCCTGATTTGTGCCATCACAGGGAGAAGAAGAGCTTAAGCTATGAGCAGAAGTGATGACCTGGGGGCTGGTCCCCAGGCGCAGGCCCAGGAACCTCATATCCAGGCTCTGGGGCCACTGCAGTCCCCTCTTAGTAACGGAAGGACCAGTTTCCCTTCTGGTCTCTAGGGGACCTGCCTCTTGGACCACTGGACAAATTCAGCCTGCCCCTGAATTGCCGCTGTCCCAAGGAGAGTTTTCGCCACATGTCTCCTGAGCTGGGGGCCCAGACCCAAATGTCCCCATCCTCCTTGCCACCCCCCTTTCTTCCCAACTCTAGGACTCTAGGGAATTCAGTTTTGGGTGAAGAACAACGTGAGGTTGTTAGCTGACCGGAATTTTTAGACTTATAGGGAACATGTGTCCAGGGCCGCGCTGCCTGCTGTGGATGACCCTGAGTCTGGAAGAAGGAAAGCAGGTCTTACCCGGCGCTCAGCGCCCAGACCACCACCTGCCACCAGAGGGCGCCACGTCACGGGCACCCTCTGCAGTGAGTTAACTTGAGCTGTAACCACCCAAAGGGCCCGACCGGACCCCCACAAAGGGCAGGTAGGGGTGTTTCTTCTCTCTCTTCTTCTCGAGGGGCCCAGGGAGGGGCAGGGCTTGGATGGCGAAGAAAGGTGGCTGCACTTGTGGCCTCATCTTCTCATGGAACTTTCTCTCAGCATAGCCTCACTTTGCAGCAGGGACATGGAACGTTGGGGCCCACAGAGCGGCAGGGACTTGAGCAAATAAGTGGCGATTCAGGTTGTTTCCCTTTCATCAGGCCACCAACCACACCCGCCAGCCTCCTGCCTCCATCACCGCCGGGGCCAGGTGGGTGGTGGAGAGGCCTGGCCCTCCCTCCTCCTTCTGACCCATGGGAAGAACCAAGGTGAAGAGGGTACAAAAAGAGAGCGAGAGACTTACGAAGGGGGCCGGGTAGGCAGGATGCATGCCTGGCGGCTGGAAGGGGCGAGAAGAATCAGAACGGTGGTTACCGTTGGCGCCTCAGGAGGGAGACAACGCCAGGACTCCAGGGTGGGTCTTGTGCTGAGGAATGCCTCCCACACACGCTCACCGCCTCCATCTCCCCAGGATGCCTTCCTGAGCCTGTGGCACCCAGATTTTCACCCCCAGGGGCACAGGGGCTCGGGGTTGGGGGATATCTCCACTGGCTCCTCCTGAGAGAGAGGAGTCGGGTCTAATGGAGACGACACTGCTTCCTGCAGCTCCCAGAGCGAGCCACGTCTCATCCATCACATGAAAACTCGCCTTTACTGAGGGCTCACTGTGGGCCATGCTCTGGGCGCCAGTGCTTCCCAGCCAGGGAAGCATCCTTAGCTCCTGTTTCCCTGGGGAGGCGACAGGGCTCAGAAAGCTTGAGTAACTTCCCCAGGCTCCCCGGGTAGAAGGGATAGAATCCAAAAGGGTACCCAGTTCTGTCTGGTTGTACCCACCACTCCTCTCTCCTCCCCAGGGCCAGGCCCAGGGCCGAAGTTGGGCTGCCCTGCAAAGGTTCCCTGGAATGTGACCTGCCCTGAAGTCAGTGTGGCAGGAGGCAGGCGCCCCGTGAGTCCCATGATGGGCCATAGGAAGGATGCATAGATAGAGCACCCCCAGCCCCCACCGCTGAGTGGCTAAGGAAAGAGCGGTGCGCCTTCTTGTCCTGGACGCTGCCCCCACCCGGCTGGTGTCCCATTCTACCTGGCTGGGCAAAGCACGTCCCACATGCCTTCACTGAGTCCCTGCCGAGCGCCAGGCACTGTGCACATGAACGAGCCACAATCCCAGCCCTCCAGGAGCTTGTGGGTGTGGGGACGATGGGGGTGGAGTGAGGGGACAGACACGCAAACGCGGTTACAGCGGGATGTGGTGACTGGCACGGCACAGACTGTGCAAAGCCCGTGGGGACACAGAGGGGAGCATCCAACAGTCTCCCCAGGGGAGCGACATTTAAGCAGAGCACTGAAGGGCAATCAGGGCTTTGCTGGGGCAAGGCTGGCCAACGGAGCTTTCGGCACCGAGGTCAGCACGTGCAAAGCGGGGTGGGCCGAGGGGGCGTCAAGGGAGCAGCGGAGGCTGCCTGGGCTTCATGTGGGGGGTGAGGCTGGGAGGCGGACTGGGGCTCTATGTCCTGCTGGGGAATTTGGGCTGTGTTTAGAAGGGCTCGGGCTCTCCCGATTTTTAAGCAAGGAGATGACATGATCACATTTGCTTATAGGAAGGTCACTGTGGTGGGGGTGGGTGTTAGGAGAACAAGACAGCTGTCGTCATGGTGAGGACTCTCGGTGGCTTGGACCAAGGCCATGGCTTTGGGGTGGGGGAGACATGCTGGTG
The DNA here is from genome assembly GCA_004363605.1 of Indri indri. NCBI lineage: Eukaryota > Metazoa > Chordata > Mammalia > Primates > Indriidae > Indri > Indri indri. The sequence continues at coordinate 18,093 of RJWJ010028785.1, read as the reverse complement.
CAGGGGAGAGACATAGGAAGGGGGAGGGAAGGATCCAGAACGACTCCCAAGTCCCCGGGTCTGGACACCTGGTGGATGGAGACAGGGAACTCTTGGGTGAGCAAGATGGGGCCTCGGGACCGTCTGTCCTTCCTACTAAGTGCTCAGCCACCCGGGGCCTCTGTGTTAAACTCACTTTTGGTTTGCGTCCCCTGGGCCTGTAGGGGAAGCGGACAGGCTGGGAGAACTGCGGCACGGAGCAGGCAGGCTGGGCGGGGGCCGCGCGGGGGCTCTGCTAAAATAGAAGTCAGCGGTGGTGAAGACAAGCATTCCTGGAGCTGGGGAAGAGCCCTGAGGCAGGGCTGCGGGGGCCGGGAGAGAGCTGCTGGGCAGGGGAAAGGGGCAGCCATGGGACCAGCAGGTGGGCAGCGTCCCTCCGCTCCCCACCTCTCCAACCCCCAGGGGAGAGTCAGGAAGGGGAGGAGCGGGAGGGATGAGGACCCTGGGTAGAGAAGCTCATTTGTTGAGGACCTACTGTGTGCTTTGCTCATCTCAAGGAGCTCACTCAAGTGCCAATACGTGGTGCAGCCTGGTGCCCTGTGGGAATGCGGGCCCAGCTCACCCTAAACGTCCCGGTTTTCACCTGATATCTCCTGACCTTTTGGATGTTGGCAACACATCAGAATTTTTAAAACACAGAGAGGGACAGACAAACCCTGGGGGGTACCCAGAAGTGCTGCTTTGTGACCTCTGACGTCTGTCATCTCATTGAGCCACACAACCACCCGTGGGGTGGCCATGATGGTGCTCATTCCACAGATGAGGAAACTGAGGCTGGGAGAAGAAGTCACTCATCAAAGATCCCAAAGACGATGAGAGTGGCAGAGCTGGGAATTGGAACTGTGTTTGGTTTGGATCCTGAGCCTGGGCCCTTTCTGGGACTACGCGGCCTCCTAACCAGGGTGGAAATCGAGAGGGCACAGAGGAAGGAGTGGCCAAGGAGTCTGGGAGACTGAGGCAGGTGTTCTGGAAAAAGAGGCAGACACAGAAGGAATGCAGAGTGCCGGGAGATAAGGGGCAGGCAGACACTGGGACAGGGAACCGGAGGTGTGTCCCCAAAGTCACCTGCACAGGAGATTGGCTGGTAACCTTGGGCCCACCCAACAGGGCCCAGACACGGCTAGGCTGGGCCCTGCACCCCAGTCCCTGGGCCAGGTGCCAGGTGGACGACTGACCTGGAAGCTGATGTAGGACAGCTGCACAGGGCCAAAAACAGAGATGTTGTCCACGAGGTGGAAGGGCACGCGGTGTGAGTACTGCACAAAGAAGCTGCCGTTCACCAGCACCTGCCAAAGGGGAGCGCATGTTCCAGGGAGGAGTCCCAGGCAGGGCAGGGGAGCCCACCTGAGCTCCTGGACCCCTGCCTCTGGAAATGAAGATCTGAGTCTGGGCCTCACACCCATCAGTGCTGTGCCAGATACCGGCACATGCGTGGGATCCAAAGTGCATCAGCCCGAATGTCTGCCTGGCTCCAGTTGTGGGCTTTTAGTTCTTGTGTTTGTGCCTTGCAGTAGGTTTGTCTTTCTAACCATAGTTCGCCTGGGGTAGCATTTATATATGCATAAAAGTGCTCACGATGACCAGAGGAGAGGTGACTGCAGGCTGCACACAGAGTGGATGGGAACATCCACGCCCTGGACAAGCAAAGACGTGAACACAGAGACACTACTCTGCTTTCCAAGCGATGTGCATGGGCCTACAAAGCTACCGCATTAGCAGAACCTGGATAGAGGCTGGAACAACGTTGCTGAAAACACATGTAACCACGGACCCGGAGTGGAAGAACGGCTAGAGCAGAGGATGGAATTAACTCGGACTTTCAAGACACACTATGCCAAAAAGCAACATGGTCACTTATCTAGTTCTTATTTTCAGAGGAACAGAATCAACATATGCACCCGTAGATCCAAGTGAAGGGATGTAAAAAGACGATGCCGCCATCGGTGACACCTGACAAGGAAATGGTCATGTTATCTGCACACGTGTCACTGTGGCTGCATCTCCATGAAGGTGATAATTTGAAGACTTTTTTCACCAAGCCCCATCAGGCTGTGGGGACAGGAAGCTGGAGGTGGGGAGGGGATTCCTGCTCACCTTGAAATCCGAGCTCTGCACCAGGAAGCTGAGCTCAAAGGGCCTCCCCTTCTGGAAGGGCATGTGCATCTTCCTCTCCTCAGGCCCCCAGCGTCCTTTCTGCCTCGTGTTGCAGACCACGTATCCTTGCTTTTCAAAGCGAGGGTTGAAGTGGAATGCAATGTCATTGTCGCTGAAGCCAGTCTGCAAGTTCACAGCAAACCTAGACCCGGGGAAAGCAAATAGTCTTCTGTCGCATGGCTCCTTGCCAACGATAGGAACAGGAGGGCCTCGGCACCTCTGACGCGAGTTTCTCTGGGAGCTGGTGTATAACCTGTGTGGTGACACTACCTTGTTCAACGAATTTGGATCTAAAGTGTTTTTGTGCAATTGTTGCATTTTGCCTTTACAGCTTGATTTTCTAAAAGAAGTAGAAAATGGGTAAAGCATAGCGCTGACACTCGCAACGAGATACAAGGTCTGGAAACCAATTACAAATTGGTACCGAAGATGGAAGTTGTTAAGAGAGCCCGGAGGAGAGAGCCTTTAGCTCCAAATGGATGCTTGTTGGAGGCCAGCACACACCTGAGTAACTGGGAAAGAAGAGAACAGATTCAAAGAACATGTGAAATTGATGGGAATTGGCCTAGAAAGACGGTGTCTATACGGGAGGCGTAGAATACATGTGAACTCCCCAGGCACGAAGACTTGCACCGTGTCAGGCTCCCTCTCAGGTGTTGGCGTGTGTTTAGGGGAGCGCAGGAGGCGGGCGAGTGGTGGCCCCGAGGCCAGGCGGGCCTGGACTCAGACCCAAGCTCTGCACTGCTCGTCATTCTGGGATGACCCCTGAACCTCACCTCCCTCGAGTTGCCACACCCAGGAAAGGGGGCGCCATCCTTTGGGGATGAGTAGATGAGGCCGTGTCGCGGAGTCCTCCAGTGTAGGTAAGTGCGTGTCCTGTCTCTCTCTCTCTCTCTCCTCAGCGGGAGGCCCTCGCCCTCTAAACTTCATTAGGGTATAGCCGGGGCTCTAAGGTGGGGCATTTAAACAAAGGAAACTTCCAAGGAGCCTGGCTCACAATGGGTGCTCAATAAATGTTTGCTCTGCTTTGTCCTAGATGTCCGTCACTTGCACCCTAAAGCCGAGTGAGGCTCAGGTTCTCCTCCAAGGCATCTCTGTCTGGTCCAGGCTTCCCAGAACTCAGGGTGAGTGTGGTTCTCAGCTTGCTTCATGGGGCACTCACCCCCCTAACCAACACACACAGCTTCAGGGCAGGCCCTGCTTTCTGTCTTCTGCACACGCCACAGTGCACAGCACTGCACAAAGCAGAGGCAGCCCTTGATAGACATTCTCCTAAATTCCTGTAGAGCCCATTTGATTTCTCTGTTGGAGGATGGCACATTCTGGAACACTCTGGCCATCAGAGCCCTGCTGCTGTCCTCAATGCAAAGTCAGTCTGTGAACCCTCAGTCAGTAGGGACCACGTCAAAGGGATGCAGCCCTGAGCCCAGCCCTGTTCCTGGGAATATTGGGAGGAAGGAGGCTCGAGATAACTCTGGAATCGCAAAACTATGTCCGTATTGAGAGGATGGCCTTGCTAACGAAATAACACAAAAAAATTATGTAACCCACAGTCTCTCTGTAACAGCTAAGATCAATCACATGAGCTCTCTTGCTGACTGGCACCCCACAGGGCTCTGTTTTCACAACAGCTGAAAAGAGCTCAGCAGACAGAGAGGAAATGTAAATCTTTCTCTTTTACATTTGCCAGACCTGTAGACCAAACTGCTTTGAGAATTTGCTTTACAGCCTTGGAGAGTTCCTGAGCAGACAGGGCGGGTGTGAGCTTCAGGCCCCGGTTCCTGCCCAAAACCAGATCCTCAAAGGCGCGATCACTGACAAGATCACATCGCCAGCGATAAACCTGCCTCCTTAGACCAACTTAACCACATTCCAGTGATAACCAAGTCGCCAGGAAAGACAGACAGAGAGATGGACAACCTGACATCTTACAGCTGCCTCCTGCTAATTACTCCCCAGCAGCTTCTCTTATCAACTGACAGCAATCACTATTTTTTTTTCCTTTCTCTCTGTCCCCATAAAAACAGCACATGGCCTCAGCAAGGGCACCTCCCTTCTCTTTTTGGAGGGTCCCACGCAATCTCCCTTCTCTCTCTCTCTCTCTCTCCCCCATCTCACTCCTTCTAAGAAAGTAAAATATAACTCTTTACTTTTGTGTATCCTAATCTATGTGTGAGAAATCTTTCTCCACCCTTGCCATGAGCATCTAGCAAATTCACCACTCTTTCTTTAAATGGGGAAATCGTGTTTGAAATATCCCTGAATGTATTTCCCTTTGTGGTCCCCCAGCTTCACTCCTGTAGTCTCTGGAAAATTCCTGCCCCAGGGAAGGCAGAAAGCGAAAGCTCCCAAGGGAAGGGGAATGGTGTAAGACAGGGACCTTCTCTGCTACACAGGATGGGCGTGAGAAGCCCTCCTGGCGCTGGGGAGGCAGAGGGAGAGGCAGAGAGAAAGGGATGGAAGGTCAGAGGTCCTGGACTCTCCTGCTGGGAGGGTTAGGGGGCATCGGGTGCCCCACTGCAGGGTTCTCAGATGAGTCCCACGGCCCTCGCGGCCATGCCCACCCCGGTGGGATGGCAGTGGTGCAGAAGTCACGTAGGATCTAGATGGCCGAGCCGAGGGTGAGCTGGGGTCTGCAAGTGCGTGAAGGGGACGTGGAAGATCTCCAGGAGAGGACCCCTGGGATTGAGACAGAGAGGCTTCCGAGAGAGAGACGAGAGTCCAGAGCGGGGTCCACGGCCACCATGGAGTCCCCAGCCAAACCAGGTGAGAGCTGCACACCTCCGTGCCGCCTGGACTGGCTACCTCGGCAGAAGTCAGCCAGGCCTGTGTGAGGGTCAGAGGTGCCTGAGTCCCTGAGAAGACAGACAAGACCCTCCCTGTTCCCAGACAGCCCACCCTGGAGGGAGGCAGGGCGTGGGAGACAGCCCTCATCACACACTGCTATTTTGAATTGACTTAGTATTTTCCAGAAAAGGCCTTGAAAGCGCAACAGACCAAATTACCTTGGATGGCAACTTTACATACTTCCACTGCAGGAGAATGAGGAATTCCAAGCAGATGACAGCACTTCGCAGGAAATAAGGAAGTTCTCTTCTTGCGCTTCTGAGTCATAGTGTACAAAATCCAACCCTGTGACATAATGATCTACCTCCGGGCTCTCCCACGTCCCTCCTGAGACAGCGAGCTCTCAGGAGACAGGGAGCCCCGGGGGCCCCATTAGCCCTGGAGTCTGTGTTAAGGTGGCCCTGGGTGCGGGTGTGGCGTGCTGCCCTGTGCCGGGGGCAGGGACGCACGCAGGCGCCCCCGAGCCTGGCGGGCCAGCTTGTAGGTCGTTGGTTGATCTGGCCTGGGCTCACAGGCACAGGGTCTGCTAAGAGAAGAGTTTGGAAGGAAACAGCAGTGCCGCCCACGTACACACCTGTTTTCCCTGGAGTTAGTCACGAAGCCGTTGACGGTGATCTGAAGTCCATCCTGGAGACCCCCTTGGATTGTCCCAGAAAAGGGGACGACCTGCAGGGAGAAGGTGTGAGGCCATCAGTGGGTGCATAACCAGCTCTGTGAACAAGTTTCAGTGACCCCTCTATGTTTTCTTATAATCCTCTCCCTCAACAACCTGTTGACCTGTCTGAGTTGTTTACCAGAAATGGTGGAGTTTCTGCAAGACATGGGGGTGAGATTCCGAAGACCCCGGGCAGACTTCCTGATGCCCAAACTGACCATCTCTCTCCGGCATGTTCCTATGCACTAGCCCCTTGTTCGTTTCACGACCACTTGCGAAAATGCACGTAGCCTCTTGTTCATTTCCCCTCTTTAAAAGGCCCTGCTTGCCTTTGGTCGGGAACAGGGTTTGAGGTGGCTTTCCCCGATCTCCTGACCAAAGTCTCCCTTGGCGATGTTCCTTCTCTCTGTACAGGAGCAACCGGACCTAGGCCGAAACCCCCTTGCGGTTTCCACAGCAACAGCTCTGTGCTAGGGGCCGGGGTGCGGCTGCGACCAGGACAGATGGAGTCCCAGCCTCACGGGCCTTAGGGTCCTGCTTGGAGGCAGACGGCGATCCAATCAGACACTCAGACATTCTAAGCTTGTGATAAGGGGGCGGCCTGGCGCTGAGAGGACGTGACAGGGAGCCGAGCTCACTTGAGAGCAGAGAGGAAGTGACAGCTGCGCCGGGGAACGCGCCAGGAGGAAGGCCTCAGGCCGGGAAGGAGCGTGGACATGGCCTGAGAGGGTAAGGAACTGGGGGTGGGGGGCTGCACCCCAAGCCACGCTCCTAGCAAAGGCCCAGAACCCAGACTGGTCATTCAGAAGCCCAAGGGACAAAATGGACCCACTAAGGGTCTGGAAGCTCAACCTTTGACTCACCTGAGGGGGCCAGGAAGAAGGCGTCCCCGCCACCATCGCCATGTAACAATGGCCCCCGTGACCTTTGCCTTCCTGGCCACTTCCAGGAGAGCCTCTTCCCAATGCCCTCGGCAGCCCCAGGGCAGCCCCTCATCTGCTCCTGCCCCTGGGCTTCCCGTTCCTTCCCTCGGCCCCTCAGCAGCCTCCGAGGCCCCAGCCGAGAGTCCCCACCCTTCCTAGGACCCACTGGCAACGCGTTGCCACGTCCTCTGGTCCCTGTCTCATTAGAGGACCAATGGGTCACGGAGAGCATCCGCTTTGTTTCAGAGTCTGGGCTGCCTCCAGGTTTGCTCCCTAGCTCTGCGCTCATTACCTGAGTCCTCGTGAACCTTGTCCGATCTCTCTTTGCCTCGGTTTCCTCATCTGCAAAGTAGGAATAACCCCCCCTACTGTGTAGGCTTGTTTGATGATTTAGTGAGAAAATGTCTATGGTGGAAGACACTGGCACATAGTAGTTGCCTTTCCAGTACCCCCGACCTTGGTCTCTCTGAGCCAAAGGCCCAGACCGGTACTGCTGCATTTTCAAAGCCTGCTTCTGAAGTATCTTTTGTCCAATGTGGTTCTGCAAAATGCCTTAAAGCACAGTTCTATCTCCTAGCTGATTTTACGTTTCTCAAGTTGTTATTGTGATCTCTAACATCTCCTTTAGGTCAATTTGTACAAAATTAAATGCCTACAGGAGTGAGGCAGTGATGTGCATGAGTGAGATGGCCAGGTAGGACAAGAGGGAGTGGTGGGGACTGTGGCAAAGTAGACATCACCCCCCCACTCACCTAAAGGGGCAGCACCCCCTCAGCCCTAACCAATGATTGCCATCCAGGCCCAGCACTGGCAGAGCTTCCAAACTTTTAGGAAAAAATACAAATCTGGATTTATTATTTTCTGTAAAACTTTCTAATTTCTGGGGGAAATTCCTTCAAAATGGACGGTGTAAAATTTCTGCATTAGAGAGATACACGATGGAATATTTGCAATGGAAGGATATATCTGGATCTGCTTCAAAGCATCGGAGGGTGGAAAGGGAAACAGGCGAGGGTATGGATGAAGCACGATAGGCCGAGTGTGGATGACTGTTGAAGCTGGGTGGTGGCCGTGTGCTGTCTGACACTATTCTCTCCGCATGTCTGAATTTCCTACAATAACACGTTGAAACAAATGCTGTGCAGGCCAAACAAGAAGCACCCACCAGCCTAAGTCAGTGCACGGCCACTGCTTCCTGGCCTGTATCCTTGAGTTGTGTGACCACGCAGAGCCTGCGGAACCTGTCCGAGCTCAGTGTACACGACTGACACCGTGAAAGCTGTGAAAGCCGCAAAAATGTCCGTCTCATTCAGACAGACTCTGCCACCCATGGACTTGAGAGAGGTGTCTTTTGTTACACCTCAGGGCAGGTCTGAACTCTGCCATTAAACACTTTAGAGACTTTGAGCCAATCACAGCCTCTCTGTGTCTCCGAGTTCTCTCTGTGGTCCCTGTCCGTGCCAGTGGCCGGGGAGCAGTGAGTCGGCCTGACACGGTTATGGACCGGCACGGCACAGTATTGGGAATCCTGCCTTCCCTGCAAATGTTTGTGCAATGTTTCCCCTCGCCTGCTTGTGAAAGCCTGAAATTCTCTTCCGAGACAGTGCTGAAAACGCATGCAGTCCTAGGACGCACACGCGGCCTCTGCTTAAGCACATTCACGCTAAGGCGTCAGACCTGGGAGCAGAGTGGATGACCACGGGATCGTAAGTGCACGGAAGGCATTAAGGAACCTGGGATGGAGGAAGAACAGGTAGGCGTCCCGGGGGCAGGACAATACAGGTTCTCTCTAAAGCAACGATTACCCCAAAAAGTTCCGTGGGATTTCAGTATATCTGAAACGATAACTAAATTAAGTATAATGCTACAAATACTTTTATTTATTGCAGCATTATAATAGCAAAGGATTGCAAGGAGCCTAAAAGTCCCCCAATAGGAGAAAGGTGAAAGAAATGATATGATTTCCATACCACAGATTCTATGTAGCCTTCTAAAGAGAAGAGAAAGGAAGCAGGGAATTATTCAAGCACCGACATGGAATGATGTCATTTGTATAAGAAATGGGTGGCAGAAGGCCATACACTTGCATTTACTTATGTACAGATGCAATATCTCTGGACTGATTCACGAGAAACTGCTAACACTGGTTGACTCCAAGGAGGGTGTGTTAGGCTGAATACTACCCGCCCCCACTCCCCGACCCCCAGAAAGGTGACTCTGTTGCCTTTCATGGCAAAGAGAACAGAGGTGACGGAGCGAAGGACTTGAGATGGGGAGATTGTCCTGGATTAGTCGGGTGGCCCCACGTAATCACGAGCGTTTTTATACGAGGGAAGCAGGAGGACAAGGGTCAGTAGCAGGAGATGGGACACCTGAAGCAGGGAGCCGCCGGCTTTAGGATGGCAGGAGGGGCCCAGAGCCCAGGCGTGCAGGCAGCCCCTGGAAGCTGCGAAAGGCAGGGGAACAGATTCTTTCTCGAAGCCTCCAGAAGGAAACAGCCTTGCTGACACTTCGATTCTAGACTTCTGAGCCCAGAACTGGAGAACAAATTTGTCATAAAGATGTGAACTAAAATAAAATCTCAAGCCCCCCAGCCGATCGAATGGACCCCTTCTTGGCCAAGGGGACTCCCCTCCACGGAAAACATCCTTAGAGCTGAGCTGCCGACCACGAAGCGAAGGGAGGTCAGACACCCCTAGTTATGCCCTGTCCCTTTTGGAGTTAATCTTTGTAAAAGTAACATATAAAATCATTAAGAAGCCTAAGGCCTTGTAAGACAAAGGCGAAACCACACCTGCAGGTCATCATTCACTTAGATAAACCTCGAGATTATCTTACAGAGTTCGGGTTCTTTTCCGTTGACAAAGGTTGGCCAGCCAAGGCTGCTGTGGAATGTGGGTCCCTGTGTGTTACTGAGGGATCTTAGCAGAAGACACAAGAAAAAAACTGGACTTGCTTTTGCTCCATGCAGCACCGGAGGATGGATTTTTGCCCTGGATTTATGGCCCCGCAGGCCTGGGCTCGCCTCCCAGCTCCATGCTAGCAGTCCTGGGGTTGGCCGAGTCACTTGACCCATCTGTGCCCTGGTTCCCTCCTCAGAACAGCAGGACAATGATGCCAGCCTGGCAGTGTTCTGGAGAGGAATCCCTGAGATGTCACGTGGAAAGGGCCTGGCTCACGGTGGCCTTGCAACGCAGCTGTTTGCGTGGGACGCAGCTATCCCTCCACTGGGTGAGAACCTGCTCTCTGCTCCTGGTCATGCCCAGAGGCTGGGCACTTTCCCCTCCTCTTCCTATCTGGAAGTCTAGAAAGCAGAGTTAGCCCTGCAGGCCAGAGTGTGGGCAGCCTCCTTCTGGACTCGGTGTCACCAGAGGGCATCCATCCCGGCTCGGCAGTGGGGAGCTCAGCCTGGCTGGCCCAGGCTGCCCACCAGCAGGAGGCGGCTCCGAGGCCCTGCTGGCAGCCCCCGCTCCGTGCCTGTGTTATCTCGTTTAGCCTCGAAACCACCCTGGCCATCTTTAGTGCCACTTTTACAGATGAGGAAACCAAGACACAGAAAACTTCAGCAACTTGCACAAAGCCACACAGCTGGTCAGCAGCAGAGCCGGGTTTGAACCCCAGCACCCACGTTTTAACCCAGACACAGGCTGCCTTCGCAGACACAGAACATCCTTGTTCCTGGCTCCCCGGTGTTTCCCTGGGCCACATAGCAGGTCCCACCCTGTTGGTGGTTCTGGCTTCCCTCCTGGGCCTCCGGGGAGGCTGGGCTAGGGGAGGCTGGCCAGGCCCTCATGGCATGTGTCACTCCTCATCAGAAAAGGGGACTGTGTGACCCTCCCCTACAGAGGGCATTTGGAAGAAGTGTGGCTCCGACTGCCAGAGGTCACTCGGTCACCCACGTGAGGCTTAAGCTGCTCAGCCTGGGGGAGTCCCCGGGGGAAGAACGGGTGCTCTCGACACCTGCGGCGGCTGCAGTGACCCTCTGTCTTCTACCTCTCTGAGCCTCAGTTTCCCATGCATGAAGTGGGAATCACAAACCTCACGGCGTTTAACAAGGCCACCTGCACACAGGGCCTGTGCACGTGGGTGAAAGGTACAGAAGGCAGCCCTGCGCGTCCCACACTGCGGAGTGGGGTCTCTGCTCCCTTCTCCCTTCTCCCTTCTGTGACTGTCCCTCTGCAGACGCCCTGGACGTGCCCTTGCCTTGTTAACTCTGACTGACCCCTCAGGGCACAGACACCTCCTCGGGACTCCTTCCCTGCTGCCCCAGATTATTAGTGCTGAACACGCTGAAAGCACCTAAGCGCACTGGGCACTGCTCAAACATGCTAGATAGGCTCCTTGCTTAATCCTTACCCCAACTTTGGGAGGTGGGCTCAGGTAATATTCCCCTTTTACAGATGTGGACACTGAGGCCCAGAGAGGTGAAAGTACCTTGCCTGATGTCACCCAGCTAGTAGATGGCGGAACTCCAAGAGCCCTCTCTAAGTGCATGCCCTCGGCTACCACGGTGGGTCGTTACCATCCCAGAAGCAGGAACACTCACCCTCTAGACAGTGCTTATGCCTATCCCCCAACCTCCCTCCTGGAGCAGGACAGGACAGCTCAATAAACATTTGCCAAACCCACGAATGATGGTGATTACCATCCCTGCAGTCGGGCGAGCTCTGCATGGCACAGAAGGTGCGTCAGGATTACCCCATGTGGCATTTCTTCCCTTCTTGTGATCTCTTTGGGATGTCCCCCACCACATCCGCGCCACCCACCACATGTGTCCTTTGAGAGACCCAGAGCTGCTTCCCCCCCGGCTGTGGCAGCCAGCTCAGCCCCACACGCCCAGTCCTGGAACTCACCGGGCTCAGGTAAGGAGCTTGGGCACCGCCGAAGGCCATCTGTCCTCCGCCGCCTTTCTCACCAGCCAGGCAGTCCTCTGCACAGGGTATGGCTTTACAAGGATATATAAACCAAACAAGCTGGCAATTATTCAAATGGGCAGGTGCCAGGAGCATGAGGAAGTGGTTCTGGAGAGACAGAAAGGCAAGGTGCCGGGGTGCAGGGCTGAGGGCGGAACTGGGCAGGAGGAAGGTGGACACTCCCAGTCCCAGCGACCTTTCCCACCGCTCTCCTCTTGTGCTCCACCCTTGAGATGGCATCATATGTGGCTCATGTGGGTTCAAGATACATGATAGAAGTTTCTAGACAACAGTACCCAGAAGCATGTGGCCATGCTCCCCCACAGTGTCCCGAAAACAACGGGGCTGGGCATTGCCTGTTACACAGGCGGGTGGTGGGCAGGGCCTGCTTCAACCCATTTTACACACAGAGAAACTGAGGCTCACAGTCCAAGAGATATACCCAAGATCACACAGCTAATTAGTGGCAGCCTGAGCTATATGAAGATACTCAGGCTCTCCCAAAGTATTTCTCCCCTTCAAATTTCTATTCCTCTTGTCAAAACATAATTCTGTAGAAAGGAATATTTTGCAAGAGACAAGCTGTAATGAAGATTTTTATTCCAGAGTATAGTGGTGTCCAGAAGCTTCTGAACCCCTTTTCTTTGAATTGATCTCTGTCCTCTCTTCTCCCGGTCTTCTCTGTCCCTTTCTCCTGGGCTTTAGTATGAGGAGAGGAGATGTCTTGGAGCTAATGGAACAATCCAAGTGACAAGGGAGTGGAGGGAACATAGGGCATAAACCGTCTTTAATCGGCTTCACAACCTATTTAGGGGAAATAATTGGCCGAATCAGAGAACAGCAGGACGGGCGGGAGAGAGGGGAGGGGAGCCAGGACAATAGACTTGCCCGAAGTCAACCAGGTCCCTGCAATGTGCTAAAGAGAAGGCCCAGTGAACACCCTTGGGACGAGCAGGCGAGGGTCATATTGGCAGGAGCGGGCACCCCAGAGCCATACATGTGTTCGCACGTTTCTTCCTGCTCGCCCTCTGCCTAGATGCTCCAGGATTTGCAGACTGGCATCTTTGAGATGCTCCCGCAGACTGAGGCCCTGGGTCCCCTTTGCACCCTCCACCCCATCGTGTTCCTGGATCAACCAGCAACAGTTGGAGCAGAAACGAGGGAAAAGAAGGGAAGTTCTTCACAATCCTCTCTGACACCGTGGACAATTTTGTCATGGCACATCATTCCCAGGAAATTGCCAGTTCACTGGGATATGGAACAACTGGAACTCTCACTCATTGCACGTTGGAG
>RJWJ010028784.1:0-21159 GCA_004363605.1 Indri indri | reverse complement strand
AGTGCTGCCCCCTGAATGACAGGCTCCTCGCTGGGTTCCGGGGAGTGACTCTCTCGCTTTCCATTCCTCTTCTCTCACGGCTGTTAACACCTCTGCCAGGGGGTGGGCTGGAGGACAAAAAAAGGGGCCGGGCAGGGCTCCGTGTACCCCCACACCCAGCACACTGCTGCCCACTGCGGGTTAGATACTCGGTGCTCTCCTGCTCGCCACAGCCTCAGGGAGAAGCCATCTGCTCTCCCACGTTGAGAACTTTTCTCAAGCCGAAGATGCTGGCTCATTTCTTCTTGTAATTTTCCCACCCTCCCAGCCGCCTCCTGTGGAAAGGCACATCCACAGGTGGTGAAGGCAAGTAACTGAGGTCAAAGAGGTGTCCCCTACCAGAAGGTCAGCTATGATTCTCCCAGTGTTCTTACCACCCAAGGAAATGGAGAGCACAGATGGAGTGTATTGAGCACCAACCTCTCTAAGAGCAAGCCATGGAGGTGTCTCCTCTCCCCTTCCCCCATGGGATGACAGACGGCCCCCTGGTGGCTGGGCAGGGTGGCTTCTCCAAAGCCTGCTGCTTGCCAAGGCCCCTGGAGGCCACTTCGGCAATGCTGCCCCTTCTGGAGGTGTCCCAATGCAAGTAGGAGCAGGGTGTTGGGGTGATGGCCATGGAAGCAGCGGCCATGCAGCCTGCACCATGGCAGAACCCCAGAGTGCAAATCCAGCTTCCCTCTGCCCTCAGCAAATGCACACCCTATACAGCCCTCTGCACCCATTGCTTTGCAAACCTCCTGCACCGGCTGCCTGTCCACCCTCAGATATTTGCACCTTTCCTCTGCAGACACACACGCACTCTCATTCCCAGTGCTCCCTCGATTCCTTTGCCTGTAGTATCCCAGCCTTCAGCTGGCTCTCTGCCTCTAACCCTGACTTCACCCACTGCCCATTTGTACCAACCGCAGCACGTTTTACATGGCAGGGGCTCCCAAAATATTTGTTGATTAAGTGAGTGAAAAGCAAAGTAAAGAAAAGCCTGGAAAGCAAATACAAAGCACAATAAATTTAGTGTTTCTTTCACTATCTGATCATCTTTAAGCCTCCCCTGATTTCAATCAAGTTTGGGGTTCAGTATGTCTTTCTCATGGTCGTGGCAGGCCTACTTCATAATACTGAGCAAGGCTCTTTCTCAATGGACAAAATACCTTCCTCGTATAATGCTTTATTTAGTGGCCTTCAGGGAAACTCCAAACACTGAATTATGGCTTATCAAAGAACAATGCGGGGTGTCCCAGGTATGGTGACTTTTGGGACACCCTGTATTATGTTAGTGGATCGTTGGGATATAATTCTGTTTGTTTCACATTGCCAGTGTTCTCTAGAAAGAAACGTTAAAACACTACCAGCCAGTGATTTATCTTTTGATTTGAATGTCACAACTTAGTAAATGGAGTAAATAGAGAGTCATCTGCATAGAAACTGGTTTGGGGATATGTTTTTGCTATTATTGGGTACATCGGATTTGTTAATTCCAGAAAAGCCCAAGGTAGTCACTCCTATTTAGGCCAAGGTGTAGAGGGTGATTTACTTGGCTGAAGCTGTATTATTGATAAAAATGTAACCACAAAGCTTCAGGTCGATGCCCCCTGGATAGTTTTCTTTTTAGTAATTAAGAAATTGCTTTGAGGCCAGGAGCAGTGACTCACACCTATAATCCCAGCATTTTAGGAGGCAGAAGCAGGAGGTTCACTTGAGGCCAGGAGTTCAAGACCAGCCTTGGCAACAAAGCGACCCTATCTCTACAAAAAAGAAAAAAACAATTGCTTTGAGTGGGTAGAGGGGATGGCACCAGTGTCCAGGGTGGAGACTCAGGGTCTTTATGTGTGGGAGCCCTGCAGGTGGCATTGATTGGAAGTCACAGGCTAGAGAAGCCAGCCCACGAGTCTTGCTCTGCTCCATCCTGCAGCAGATGCCTTTCCATAGCACCCGCGGGCCCTCCAGTAACCATGACAGTGTCCTTTCTTAGACGTGACATGTGTACCACAGGTATGCATCTGCTGGCACTGTCCGTTGTTAACGGCATACTTGGAGAATGGCAATCCACACAGAAGAAGCGAGCGAAGGACATCCACGTCTTTATTTATTCTCTTCTCTCTATCTCTCCCTATGCTTTAGAACACAGGTGGGCAAACTGTGTTGGCAAACTTTCTATAAAGGGCCAGGTAGTAAATATTTTAGGTTTGCGGGCCACACAGTCTCTGTCCAAACTACTCACCTCTGCCATTGTCACATGAAAGCAGCCACAGGCAATATGTGAGCTAATAAGCAACGCTGCACTCCAATAAAACTTTATTTATGGACATTGAAATTTGAATTTTATATAATTTTTACATGCCACAAAGTATTACTCTTCTTTTGTTTCTTTTTCCAGCCATTTACAAATGTAAAAAGTTCGCAGCCATACAAAAAACGGATGGTGGGTGGGCCGGATTTGGCCCAGGGGCTGTAGTTTGCCTACTACCGCTTTAGAACACAGACAGTCCCTGACTTACAATGGTTCGACTTAAGAATTTTTTTTTCTTAACAATGGCACAAAAGTGATACGAATCCAGTAGAAACCATACTTCAAATTTTGAATTTTGATCTTTTCCTGGGCTAACTTTATGCTGTGCCATGCTGTCTTGTGATGCTGGGCAGCAGCAGAGACCCACAGCTCCCAGCCAGCCACACAATCACGAGGATAAACAACCAATACCGTACTCTACAGTGTACCATATTCCATAAACTGCATGAGATATTGAGCACTTTATTATAAGACAGACTTTGCGTTAGATGATTTTGTCCACCCATAGGCTAATGTAAGTGTTCCAAGCACATTTAGGGTAGGCTAGGCTAAGCTATGATACTCAGTAAATTATGTGTATCAAGTGCATTTTTGACTTAACTATATTTTCAACTTACCATGGGTTTGTCAGAACGTAACCCCACCATAGGTTGAGGAGCATCCATATTCAATAAGGATTTCCTTACAGTTTTGTATTGCTGCTGAGCACATGTGCTTTCCCGTCTCCACCTTAGGATGGTCTCCTATGTACCTGAGCCGATCATCACCTCCTATTCTCAGGACCTCCCTGGGCTTGCCTGCCTCTGCCACTGGCATAGAAAGCACACTGTGTGGTCATTAAGAGGACAAATATTGAGCAGATCTGTGATGGTACTTATTTCCTTCCAGGGATAGGGTGGTCAGCTACACACTTGGCCGCAGGCTTCCAACAGATCATGTGAGTGGACAGCTGCAATTCCGATTTGAGATCACTTCTTCCATCCACCCAGGTACTTTCAGCATGAACTTCATGTCTTGTCCTAGGGTGGTATCATAGTGTGGTTCCTTCTCCAAAATACAATAACCATGGTTCTCTCCAGACATGTCCTAGGTTTTGTGGTTCTCTGTCTTCTCCATTTGAGGCCCGGAAGACAGAGATCTAGTCTGGAAGCCAGGTTGCTGTCCCCTTGATTGAGAGGCTCCTCTTCACTATGGTGACCCAAAGATAGAGGGTTACACAGCCGAATGGGGGTTGACAATGAGGCCAGCATGGATATGGAGCCCTATCTTATTGGTCATCTTACTCCCAGCACCCACAAAGGAGGTGCTCGGTAGATGTTTAATCATTGCACACATGAATGAACAAAGGGAGGAATGGCTGTGAAACATCTCCTTCTACCTAGTAACTAGATACAGACTAGTCAGTTGCTGAAGAATGTCATGTTATTGAAGAACTATGATTATACATAGTATCACAGAGAAAATTAAAAATATAAATTGGATATAAAACTTCGGAATCATCCAGTGTTCAGTTTTTCATGCCAAAACATATTTCCAAATAAGAATGATAAGATGCCTCATCACTTTTGCCACTTTTGCTCTTTTCCCACAACCCCCATACTGAGTGTACATCATGCTGAGAATTGTGAGGGCCTCCTGGGACACATTTATGAGTTGCTGTTAAAGTTAATGAAGGTTTTGAGGACTCAGAATCTGAAGTTTATCACAACCCACACATTAAACTCCAGTTGCACTTTTCTATGCCCAATATACTACTTAGATTGTAAGAAAACACCTTGACTGTTTTATCTTTTCGAATTCAGCCTTTTTCTGCATTCTGAGAATAAAACTGACTCTTTCTTTGGTGAAGCCATAGGACAGCTTTACAGCTCACCAAAGGGACTGTTTTTCTTTGACTAGTGAATTGCACCAGTGCATTTGAAATGGGGAAGTTTGCATCTGGCAGGAATTCAATAGAACAGCTGCAGGAAGGTAGAGTTAAACAGTGATTGCTATTCCTTGAATGTCTGCTTGGTGTGGAGACCTAGTTTATTTTTTCATTGCAATAAACTCCAAATGCTGGAAACCTTCCAGCCTGAGCTATTGAGTGACTGTGGTTGCTCCCATCCATCATCCAGCCTTTTTCTTCTCTCTAGTTGCCTAAGAACCCTGTTGACCCAGTCTGCCACCCTGCAGGACCCAACCAGAGGAAACATGCTGAGCAAATACAATGAACTTTTCCAGGGGTCATCAAGGAACTACAAACACCACCACCTGCATCTCTGGAAATCATTCCATGTAGCAAACATTGTTGAGCACCTATTATGAGCCCAAAACTGGAGTAGTGCTAGGCTTTGAGCATTTTAACCAAAAGATGAATTCCCTTGAAACAGAATTCTGAAATATACCCATGACTGCACATTGTCATTAACACGATGAGCACTCATTTTACAGAATTTTTCAGCAGAACTCTGGCCAGTGAGAAACCCTCATCAACCCCTACATCCAATATCCTAATGTAGAAATCCCTTAATGATTGCTTCCTGTCCAGGAGTGTATATTAATACCACGATGCTCTCTTCTGGAAGAAATGACATATTTTTCTTCTTGCCAGCAGATGATGAGGAGATGTCCCTGAGTACCGAGCCTGAATCGGCACAAACTCAGGACAGCCCCATGAACAACCCGGTGGAGAGCAGCCGTCGGGAGCCCGTGTGTGATGCAGCAGAGCCCTCGGAGAGCTGGAAGCCGGAGCGGCTGAGTGACGGCTGTGCCCTGGACGGGTCAGAGAACCAGAGCCTGGAGCTTGCCAGGCCAGCTGAGGAAGCGGCCGGCACCACCCAGGCGGGAGATGATGGCACCGTCTCGCTGGGACCTGAAGGGGCCGGAGAGCTCCTGGCCCCGGGGCAAAATGACACCCACCCCGCCCTGAGTGCAGAAGAACTGGCCGAGGAGCTGGACCTGGGTGGGGAGGCACCACCTCTGCTGCTGGAAGACGAGGAAGCTCCAGCCAGCACCGAGGGGCCCATGGAGGAGGAAGCGGCGACAGAGATCCGAGCTGGAGGGGAGGAGGAGAAGGACCAGGAGGAGGAGGAAGAGGGCGATGTGCCTACTCTGGAGCAGGGAGGGGGCAGGCTGCAGCTGCGGGGCTCGGCGAAGAGAAAAAGCAGGCCATGCTCCTTGCCTGTCTCCGAGTTGGAGACGGTGATCGCGTCGACCTGCGGGGACCCCGAGACCCCGCGGACACACTACATCCGCATCCACACCCTGCTGCACAGCATGCCCTCGGCCCGGGGCGGGGTCGCCCCAGAGGAGGAGGACGGCGCGGAGGAGGAGTCCACCCTCAAGGATTCCTCGGAGAAGGACGGGCTCAGCGAGGTGGACACGTTAGCAGCTGACCCTCCTGTCCTGGAAGAGTATGGAGAAGAGCCTGAGGGGGCTACTCCGGGCACGGCGCCCCCTGGCCACGCCGGGGGCCGCTACCCCAGCTTCGCCAACGGCGTGGTCCCGGATGGCGACACACACCCCAGCACCGGGAGTGAGAGCGACTCCAGCCCCCGGCAAGGCGGGGACCACAGCTGCGAGGGCTGCGACGCGTCCTGCTGCAGCCCCTCGTGCTACAGCTCCTCGTGCTACAGCACGTCCTGCTACAGCAGCTCCTGCTACAGCGCCTCCTGCTACAACGGCAACAGGTTCGCCAGCCACACGCGGTTCTCCTCCGTGGACAGCGCCAAGATCTCTGAGAGCACCGTCTTCTCCTCGCAAGACGACGAGGAGGAGGAGAACAGCGCGTTCGAGTCCGTGCCCGACTCGGTGCAGAGCCCTGAGCTGGACCCAGAGTCCGCGAACGGCGCTGGGCCGTGGCAAGACGAGCTGGTCGCCCCTGGCGGGCACGTGGCAAGAACCACTGAAGGTCTGGAATCCCCCGTGGCAGGTCCAAGCACTCGGAGAGAAGGTTAGACCTCAAACCTGGTCAGAGTGAGAATAGGACCACCAGGGGGACACAGGTCTCACCAACATGTTTAAAAACAAGAGGGGGGCGGGGGGATCAGTCTCAAATGGCTTTGCTGGGGCAATGTATGCCTGTCTTGTACATACATGTGTGCGTGTGTATCTGTGTATATGCGTATAGATGACTGCGAATAGCTGACACCCCACCATGTTCGGATACACACCAAGAATTACAACTAGCTGGATGTGAGCGTGCACTTGTACGTGTGCTTCTCTGTTTGTTTAATCTCCAGAACTGGTTAGTGCACATGTTACCTTTCTAGTCTTGACAGCACCCAGAGCCCCAAGACTAGTATCAGATGATATAAGCAGGAAATAATCTTTCATCAACATTAGTCGGATAATGTGTAAACATCTGGCGACTTCCAAAACACATTGAAGATTAGCAATAAATGTTAATACTAGTTGAAGAACACAGATTTTACCTCTGTTTTAGAATTCAGCTAGCCCATGTATGTATATATATATGTATAGCTACATGTATTTGTCATTTTTTCTGTCTGCTCAATTCTCGTTATTATTGTTGGTTTTGTTTTGCTGTTGTTGTTGTTTTTGGCTATTTTGGCTAATGGAAGGGAAGAATAACATGAATGTGTAAATCACTGTGTTTCAAATGAGATTCTAACCCAAAAGCTGCCACCTTTAGTTTTAAAATGTATTCTGTGTTTTAACTGAAGATATTCCTTCTTAGTTATGCCTGTGGAATCATATGTTAAATTAATTTGCATTTCCTTATCCAGGGTTGGAAACCATCTTCCAGTCAAGTCACAGTGGCACAGGGAGAAAAAAATAATTCAGGTGTTTGAAAAGAGAAAAATACAGCCTCTGCTACTTTGTTGTTCTGCTGTTTAAATTAGCCTCCAAAAAAAAGGGAATGGTATTCTCTCTAGATTGTAAGCTCATTGAGGGCCAGAATTATGTCTTCTTTATGCTCGAATTCTTAGCATCTAAACAAATGCCTGGCCCCTACAATTGTTTTTGAACAGGAACTAAACTGAGCATAAAAAAAATTAAGTATTCAACAGCGCCCAATTTTACATTTCAGAGAAAGAAAGAGCGAGAGAAGGTGGCCCATGTGATAGAAGAAGCATGAGGAAATGGTACAGAAAGAAAGGCAGGGAGAAAGATAAACCGTGGTGACAGTGTGGAAGGACACCGAGAGGAGTGGGATGGAGAGTTCCTTCCACGAGGAGAAGGGGATGGAACATTCCTTTAACAAGGATGTTTTTAGGACCTTCTTTGTTCTAGGCCAGATGCAGTGTGCCGGGCACAGGAAGATGGATTGGCAGCAGTTAAGTATGGAAGTAATTACTACATGATTAAAAATAATACAATTTAAGGAGATTTGGGAATTCCCACATAAAAGCACACATAAAGGAGCTGGCAGGGTTGTTTTAGGCCAGAAATCAGCAAATTTTTTCTATTAAGGGCCAGATAGTAAACATTTTAGGCTTCGTGGATCAAGAGGCAAAATCAAGTGTCTTGTCATCAAAAGGCTTTTTTTACGTTTAAAAATATAATAACACACAAACAACAATCTTCTTAGCTCAGAGCCATACAACCCTGTTTTAGCCTATACTGTCTTTTGGCCCCATGCTGGGAGATAGTCCATACATGGTTAATTAAACATTGGCTCAGTATAAATATGTATAAAAGAATGTTTTATTTTTCAAAAGACACTATCCATGCCTTTGAGGGGCTAACGATTCAGCAGGGGGAAGAGCAGGAAAGTGTTTCAGAGCCGTAGTGGAAGTCTTCACATGACAGTTCCTAAAGAAATTTCTAAATTCCTGAATCCTGCAGAGGATAAACTCAGAAAAGGTTACGAAGCACCTATATGCCTCTCTGTGGTGGTTACAAAGGGAAACACGAAGATTTCTGAGAAGGACTATTGATCTCGTGGAGGCCGTGCGTACATTGGCACGGACTGGTGCACAGCCAGTCTTCCCCGCCTCAGTAGTGAGTCCCGGAGCAACGGTGTCTGGGTTGTGGGTGTGTCCCACACTCAGCACCAGGCTTCACAAGAGCAGATGCTCAAAGAAAGCAGGGCTTTGGCACAACCTGCCCGATCATCCATGGGTGGGTGCCCTCTGCTTCCACAAGTATCACCATTGTCCTTTGCCATCACTTCTGAGATTGTGAATTCTTTTACTGTAGAAACTGCATTAGGTCAGGTGAATTTACTGCACGCAGACCCACAGAGATGAGTCTGCAGCAATTTATGGAACACTGTCATGAGTCTCAACCGACAGCTACGCAAGCATACAAGCTAGTATTCTTTATCTACTTTTTGCTTCTTTTCCCTCTAATAAAAACCTCCTTTTTTAAAAGTTTGATTTAAAATAGTTCTTTAAAAGCCTTCTGCAGATGAATGAAAAGAGCAATACGACATTGTGGCTGTGAGCTTAGGCCCTGGAGGCAGGTGTCCTGGACTTATATTCAGTCCTGCCACTTCCTCACCAAGTTGCCCAAATGCTCTGTGCCTCAGTTTCCTCCTGTGCAAAATACGTATAATTATAGACTCTACCAAAAAGGGTTACCGGAACAAGTAAATGAGATGATATGCTATGAAAGCACTCTGCCTCTCACCTAGCGAGGAATACTCCAGGCAGATAAACAGCAAGGCTAACTTTTAAAGTCCTGTTATGTAAAGCATCTAAAACAATCCTTTGAATTTACACTCCCTCTACTTTGTGATTCCAGGAAGATTTTCACATTATTAGGTGTAAATCACTTTGCTACAAATAATGTTCTAGGCAGCCTATCTTTCTCTAAATTTGATTGCATTATTTGTAAACAAAACAGAATTAAAAGGACCTAAGTTTTTTTTACTTAAGGAAGAGGTTTCCTTCTCAGAGGCTCTGGTGGGTTTGAACGCTTGCTTTGTGTTTGAGGCGAGGGTGACTGTGTGGAACCGAGTCCCTGTGCAGAACACAACCGCTTGCTTCTTCAGTGCATTCAATCCATTCAACTGGCTGAGATATGTCGGTCACACCATTGCATTTGCTTGGGGTTCACAAGCAGGTGGGATCAGCTCCATTAACCCCAGGCAGTCGACAATATTGTATTTCCACTAGCTTGGAGGAGTAATTAACCTGATTGGTTGAATTAATTATAAGAGGTAAGTTTGTTGTTGTTTTTAAAGAAACTAAATTAAAAATGCAGCAGCTGATGACATAACAACTGTACCATTGTTTTAATTTCTGACACTAAACACATATAAAAACAAACATGAGTGTGGTATTCACTTAAACACAGAACCCGTTTTTGAAACAGCAGTCCGTCCACACTGAACTGGGTACTGGCTTGAGGGGACCTTCCTTCATTTCCATTAGAGTCTCTGAGGACCGAGGATTAGAGTAACAGACCAGAATTTGCACAAGAAACACCATTACATATTTAACATTTAAAAAGATCCTTTCTTTCTAAACATATCTCTATTTTCTTTTGCCATTTAGCTCTAGGGATTAAACCACTAAATTAAACCCACCTAAATTTCTTCCTAATTAATTTACTTTTATTTTCAGTTGGTTCTGTGGAACTAGAATTAAAAGAAATAATCATCCTTCCCATGTATAGAAATTCTGGGAAATATTCAGCATTTGAGAGCCTACAAAGATCTCGACCACCGTTTTTCACAATCTGTTTCTTTTTGAGCCGAGGGGTAATGGAACACTTGCTATTTACATTAGCCATGGAGGGCGGAGGAAGGAAAAGCCCTGACCTTTGTTCTCTGGCCAGTAGGGGCTATTGTGAGAAAACCAGCTTGGTGTGAGGCAGGAGGAACCAGGCTGAGTGGAGGCTGTCCTTCGTCGTGGGCCCTTCTAGCTCTCCAAAGAGCAAGAGCAATGGCCTCTGATTATGTGACCCAAACAGCTGGCACTGCAGGCCTCCTGTCCACATGGCCACTCTACACGCCTGAGGACGTCATGAAATACGAACACCATTTTAGGACACTGTTCAGCTCATTATGTCTGAATTGACACAATCTAAGCTATGTCTATGATAATCTGAGACATGCATTCTGTGGATATAATGTTTATTTCTAAAATTTCTTCGTGTTTGTCTTTCTTTCTCCTTCTATCCCACTTCTGTGTTTTGAGCTTTCCTGTCTCAGTTTCCCTGCTTTCTATCTACTTCCTTTGTCTCTTGTCCTTTCCTCTTTCCAGAGCACCGTGGCTTGTCTGATTCCTCCCCCAAATAATCTGGAACAGTCCCAAGATCCCACAGCACCCTGGCTCCCCCCAGCCAGTAGCCCCTAGCTGCCTTACCACAGAAATTTGCCCTCTCAGTCCACCAGCTCCCCAGCTATCTTGGAAAGGCACCATCTGAGAATTTCATTCCACGTAAGATCTGAGAAACAGCCTCTGGGCAGGCAGCCTTCTAATGAAACTTACCCAAATGAAGAGATGTAATTTTGCACAAGCCCACCAAGGTTTTATGGGACCTTGTAAATGCTCCACTTCCCTCAAACAGACCTATTTCCTTCACTGGGCTAAAATCAGGCTCTGCTAACTTTCTCTTGTGTTCCTTTCTGATGCCACCTTCAGATCAAGAAAATTCAAGTCATTACACAATCAGACTTGGATCCTGCATATTGGACTGTGGCACAAATCATTAGTCATGAAGCATTTGGATTTTTCTTCCCCCCCCAATAATCCCCTCTCTCAAGAGTGACTGTGACATGTAGCAAACTGACACAAAAAAATAGATTGCCCATTCTTTAGGGGTTATTTCTTATAGTAGTTAGCTTTACAATCATGCTTTTTTGATGACGTTGCCACAACAATGAATGAATCTGAATGTCTTGACTATCTTGTCCGTAGGTGAATGTCCTATACTCCATAATTCCCAGCCAGTAAGCCAGCTTCCTTCCTTGAGGCCTGAACATCATCACTACCCAACAATCGATGAGCCTCTTCCACCAAGTAAGCTTTAGTTTTTAAAATCTATGTCTTAACTCTTCTTATCAAGTCTAAACAGGTCAGTATGAATTTGTGCCTAAACATCTAAACTCTTCCCCAACTCCACGCCTACTGCTGTTATCAGAACCAATGTGGCACCTACTGTAAAACCTGGTGTTGGTTTGTTTTTGCTTTTGTTTTCTTTGACTAGTTGTTTCAGCCTGTGATCTGGAAAAGATAACCCAGTGTTTTCAGTGTCTCTCCACTTCTGACCCAAAGAATGTTTCTTTACAAGACTTGACTAGTCCTTGCAAATGGTTCATGACCTTTAAGTCCCAAATTTTATTCTTTTATATTTAAAATTTGCAGTTCAAATAGAATAATCCTATTGTTTCCACTGGCTTTATTATGTCACAAGCATCTCCCTATACTAAAACAACTTCGACCCCTCAGGCACATAAACTTCACTTTCCCTACTGTAACTTGCACGCATAGGTAACATTTCCAGATTTCTTCCGCAGTTCTTAGAGGTTGCCAGGGAAAATATCCTCTTCAGGTTAGAATTCAATACCATTTTCTCCTGGTAACTGTGGTATGTAATTAATAATTATCTACCTAGTCATCTGAACTTGGAAATTCATTTAATCTCTCAGAGACTTAGTTTTCTCATTTGTAAAATAAAGTTTGAATGTCTTCATCTGCTAAATGCAAAGCTGGAACTAGGTAGTCTCTACGTATCATTTGAACTCTAAGCTTATAATACTCTATTTAATAAATTTATAAGACGGAACTAACACCCCAGACATTATATATTCATTTAGCATCGCAAATATTCATGAATTCTAGAACATCTCTGTTTTGATTTAGGCTTATTTTTCAAGCAAAGATAATCTTTAATATTTGATAGATTTTACAACTGCAAAATCTTTCATGATGCAAGAGCCAGAGTTTCTCTATATTCTTTTGCCTGTGCTTCCCTTAAGCAGTTACAGTTTCAAAAGGAGAAGTGCTTATTTCTTAATTCATCTTTTCTTAGTATTGTGATGTATTTTGCACAAATACCATTCTTCTCCCTATTCAATTATAATTTATCAGTGAGAGAACAAGAAACATCTTTAATATGAGGACTAACTTAAAGGAACACGATACTTGTTTTCCAGGGGCCACGCCAAACATTATGTCCTTTAACTTTTGTTGCCTGATTTCTTTCTTTCTTTATACACCAATTTATGGACATTCCATAAATGAATAGTAAAATTCAGTGTCACTATAAATAACTCCTACTTGGCACTCACCTGAAAAATATCTATAAAATATTCTCTCTAGAAAAAAAATACTTTCTCCACAACAAAACCCTAAAATGTATATATGCATGAATTGACATAGAACCCATGCAATAGTAATAACTAGTTTTACATGTGGATATTATAAATAATTGACTATAAATCCATTTTTAAAGAATTACCTTGTATAAGCTGCTTTCAGTAATGAAAATAACTTTCTCCAGATAGGTTTCAATTTTCTATCCATGAAACATTAAAAAATATTAGACAAGTTGTTAGAGAATTCTACCAACTGAATTTTCTTAGACAATCTCAAATAGTGCCTGAATGACTTCATTGCTGAGAGTCATTCATTCAACAAATGTTTATTGAATGCTGACTTCGTGCTAGGTACTATTGTTGGTAGGAAAAATGGACAAAGATCCCCACCCTCATGGAGCTTACAGTTTAGTCTGGAAGACAGATAACAAATAATAAAAAGGTACCAGCGTAGCATATTAGGTGGTGATACGTGCTATGGAAAAGCAAGAGTAGACGAGGCTGAGAGGTCTCTGAATATGTGCTGGTGACTGGTTTGCAATGTTAACCGGAGTGGTTTTAAGCCTAGTGGTAGGCTTCACTGAGAAGACAACACCGAGGAGATAAGGGAGTTATCCCTGAAAGTGTTGGGGGAGGAAGAGCTTTGCAGGCAAAGGGAATGGCCACTGCCTCTCCCCAGGTGGAAACACCCTGGTGGGTTTAAGGAACAGGAGACCAGTGCGTCAGGAGCAGACTGAGGGAAGGAGAAAGCAGCAGGTGACAGGGTCAGGGAGCTAGTGGACCCCAGATCACAAAGGGCCTCAGAGACCACTACGGGCTTTGGCTTTTACTCTAGATGAAAGGGGGACATTGTAGGGTTTTGAGCAGAGATATGATATTGTCTGACTTAGGTTTTGAGAAGTTTTCCCTGGCTGCAATGTGTGGAATAAATTGTGAGGAGGAAGAATGGAAGCATGAGTTCCAACACAAGATTGCGTCCATAAGGTGACAGCGACCTGGGTGAGAAAGGATGGAGGCTTGGACCAACAGAGGAGCAGCAGAAGAGGGGAGGAGTGGTCCGAGTCCCCAATTTGATGACAGATTAGGAATGGATGCAAGAGAAAGATAGCAGTCAAGAATGGCCTAAGAGTTTTAACCTAGAAGGATAGAGTTGCCTTCAACTGAGATGGGACGAGAAGGCTGCAGGTGGAGCAGGTTTTGGTGGGAAAGGTCTGATGCTTAGTTTGGATCGTGTTGTGCTTACAATGTCATACAGACAGTGATATCAATGAGGCAACTGGATGTGTGGCTCCAAAGTTTAAGAGAAAGGTCTAGACTGTAAATATGGTATTGCATTTGTTAAAATTGTTTTAATATACAATTTGACAGGTTTTTGTTAATATAATAACTAAAGATGACACATTATTAGGCTCTACATTGTTCCTAGGCTTTGTGGAAAACATGCAATTTAGTATTCGATAGGTCCTTCAGTCACAAATGAACTGACCCGACCTGTACTACCATAACCTGCCCCAGCATCACAGAGGTGTGTTTTCAGGTGTCCCTTTAGTCAAACTCATGGCATCACAGTGCTGAGCCCTCCAAGTCTTGATGAGGCCTGCAGTTTCATTTGAAATTTTTTCCCTTGGTTATAAAATATGTGAAAGTAAATTCTTTACAAAACAACCCAGAAAACATACTCATAATTTCTAACTACACTCAGCTATTATTTTCTCACTATTTATGAGTATGTCATTAGCACTATGCATTCCAGATATTTAACATATTGATAAAAAAAATCATCCGTCCAGCTTATCACCTTTTTCCATGACCAATTTGGAAATCTTGAAACTCGTGGTGATAAATTATCATTATCGCTACTTCATTTTCTAGTTTTTCTTTTTAATATATGAGACCCAAGCTTGGTCTGTGAAGGAATCCTTCCTTTACTGTGGGTGCCTGGAGGACAGGGACATGTGTCACTCAGCTCTGTGTCCTCAGGACCTGGCATAGTTTCTAGTTCATGGTGAGTGCTAAACGGAGTTTTTTCAGTTGACTTAAATAGCACGACGCTCTTCAAAGATTAATGCTCACTCTCTGTTGGATGACAGTCATGTTGGATTCAAGAAAAAGAATTGTCCAATTGCTTTTACTAATATTAGTTTGTGACCCATTAAAATTTAAAAATTTTTGGATCAAAGATTAATTACCTAGTAATCACATGTACATACAATTTTATCAATGAGCTAATTACCATTTACAAGTAATGCTTGACAGCTGCATTATCTAATAGTTAATTTTATTCAAAATCTCCTAGAACTTATTAATACAAACTGCCTACATTTTTCCTTCAATTTGTCTTATAAGCTAAATTTGGTGTTTCCTGGTATTTTGGTTTTCATCAGGCAATATTCAGCAATCCCTCAGGTCAACATAATGTTCACAAACAGATATACCACGTACATATAAAACCATAAATATGCCAAATATATTTTTTCATTGAAAAAAATTGAGAGTTGCTATGTCATTACCTGAATGATAAGTTTTCAACAGAATTGTTAATATCTAACCTACTCCCAAAAGCTATGGCTTTTTCTCTCTTAAAAGGCTGAATAGCTTCCCTCCCTCTGCAGTCATTTCTGCTTTTTCTTCTTTAGGCTAATGCATCCTCAGCATAATTTTAATCACGCGCTGCTATTTCCATCACGATTTGATGTGCGGACTCTGAAAGCTTTGCCTGTTTCTGCACAGCAGACATTGCTCTTCTACGTGAAGCTCAGACATGAACACGTTACTTCCAGCTCTTTCGGTTTTGAGGGCTTTTCCATCCACCTCACCCCACCTGAGCCCCTACGTGTACGATGTAGTGTATCATCTATGCTTCCACCTTTTAGTTTTTGGTTTTGTTTTGTTATGTTTCTAATTTAGGAAGCAAAGGAACTGAGCTCTTCTTTATCTTGGGCTCCCTCTACTGTTTGGGATGGTGATTTATCAACAAAGGGGTATTTCATAGTTATTACTGGTTTGGTTTGGTTTTGGTCGGAGATACTTGCGCCACAGGTAGGTTGACGATGTATTGTTAATTTACTACCTGGCAAAAGGATGTTGTGAAACCTTAGATATCAAACCTTTCCGCTTGCCCTCTCAAGAGGAATGGCACTTGATTAAGCTTGCTGACTGTCAGATAGAGGTCGTCTAAAGTAGCAGGTACAGTATTTTAGGACTGTAGGTAACAATGGTTTTAATACAAGGGCCATTATTCCCTCCACTGAACCTAGTCACCCTCTGTTCGATTTGGCAAAGAGAAGAATCTCCAGCATCACAGTGTCAGCCCCCACTGGAGGGTGTTTTCCATCTTCTGCAGCTGTCACTTGAGTAGCCAACAAGATTGACAGAGAGGATGGAAATTTTTTAAGAAATAAATTAATTAAGCATTAGACTCATTAGAAATTATTAGAATTTTAACTTAGGTCATGGTCAGGGAACCACATTTACTGCTTAAAATGGCCTAGAAGATCTTGCATGGTGGCTCACGTCTGTAATCCCAACACGTTGGGAGGCTGAATTAGGAGAATCACTTAGAGCCAGGAGTTTGAAAACAGCCTGGGCAACATAGTGAGACTCCTATCTCTACAAAAAATATTTAAAGATTAGCTGGACACAGTGGCATGCACCTGTAGCACTAGCTACTAGGGAAGCTGAGGCAGGAGACTCCCTTGTGCCCAGGAGCTCAAGGTTATAATGAGCTGTGACTGTGCTATTGCACTCTGGCCTGGCCAACAGAGCAGCAACAATACAAGTGAATTTTTAAAAATTAAAATGGCCCAGCAGAAAATCTAAGTTTATTAAGCTCTTTTCTGGAATGCCTGATTCCATGCCAATACCCCAGAAGCCATGGCAGGTGCTGGGGACAGTGATCTTCAGCCATAAACCAACGGTGAGTTCTACCTGCAGAAGACCTGGGAGTGGTATGTGTTTCACATGGGTCAGTAGTTTGTCCTTGATTTTTCTTTTTGCCTTTTTATTAAACACTAGACTGGGAAGCTCGAATTGACAGCCATGGGCGGGTCTTTTATGTGGACCACGTGAACCGCACAACCACCTGGCAGCGTCCAACGGCAGCAGCCACCCCGGATGGGATGCGGAGATCGGGGTCCATCCAGCAGATGGAGCAACTCAACAGGCGGTTGGTGATCAGTCTGCAATGAGCTCCTCTAGCCACAGTGAAAGGAGAGCAGCAGCTAAAGAAACTTCTTTTGCATTTTTCTGCTCAGATTATATGAGGAGACTGGAAAATACTTAAGTATCTTAAGAAACCCATTCATAGTAGGTACTTGGAAAGCTAGATTTAGAATTTGGTGGCAAGAGACAAGTTAAGTTTGATTGTCATTTAAAGATGGGAAATCCTCTTAATTTCTTAATGGCCCAGGCTCAAAAACAGGAGTTCTTAAGCAGGGCCCATGGACCCACCCTTCCCCCAAGATATTCACCAAGGAAGTCAGTGTTCCATGAACCCTCCAGACATTATATGCAAATTTATACATGTATGCACATTTTTCTGGCAGACTAGTCCCTATCCATCACGAGATGCTCAAGAGGGTACAGAACTCAAACAGTTAAGAACATTGCAAGGCTAGGTTCCACAAGAATACTAAATGCTGCCTGGAGAAAAACTGTCCCATAAATCACTGTGTGCATTTCTACCCTGGTCCCATAATTGCTATATGCTCATAAATAATAATTCTTAAAAAGCCTTCATCTTCGAAAAAGAAATGCTTAAAAACATTTTTCCGAGAACCATTTCATTTAAAAACTAGACCCTCATATTGAACTTGTAAAGGTGTCGTTTTGTTTTTTAACCTGCAACTGAAGCCCCAAACAGCCTACTGCCCATGCTTTACGCTAGTATAAAGCATCGTGTCTGACATCTTGTTCTTTAAGACCAGGGTGGTGGCTTCGGGATACTTTTAGTTGCCAGGAATGCAGACTGACACTTACTTCAGTTGTAACTGCACCCACATGCCATCGTGTTTTTGTGTCAGTATGAAGATGAAGGAAAGGTTGCGAGGGATTAAAATGAAGAAAGAACCGGGTCTGGGGAATACACCTATTGATAGCAAACTCCTTTGAAACTTAACTGTACCAGCCAGGAAAAAAAGTGGACAATTTAGTCCTATTAAAAACATATGGAAACAAAAAATTGAACTTCTGGTTACTGTTGTACACAGAGAAGCATGCTTTAGGTGAAAATCATCAGAACATGCTTTTATTACTTGAACATTTGGAAGGCATTAGCTCTCCATTTTTCCCCCGTCGGCAGCTGTGTTTAAGTCATTAACAAGAACCATAAAGGACTTTTCATCAGTAGCATACTTCTCTACAAGCATTGCCACCAAAACAAGCATATTACAAGGAAGAACTTTTGATAGCCCAGTTTTTTTAGACATGAACGCACCAAAAATCCGTGGGAAAGACCTTTCATGGTGATTGCGACAAAACTCCAGTAACTGAAAATGTAAAGGCCACAGCTGCTCATTTTACACAGACATCCTGTTGTGATTCCGTAGGCACAAATTAGCTTCTAGGTCTGTCTTGCCAGAACAGATGCACTGAAACTGTTTAGCAGACTGAGAATAGGGGAGAGGATCATCAGGCTGTATCTACAAGACGTGCTGTTGGAGCACTAAACAAAATAAGCAATAGATCTGAAGCAATCGGTCAATAGAATTGACCTATGGCCTAAATATCCATGAAAGTTCATGGTGGTGGTCAGCTTGTATAATATAAAAGTTATGCCAAATCCACCTGGAACCAGGCCTCTAAAGCAGTTGTGCAGCCTTTGATATGTAAATTCCTGTGCCCTCCAGTGGAGCTGAACACGCTGGCAGAGGCAGCTGGACTTTGCCGAGTAGGAAGTTGCTTTTGCCGCATCCATCTGGACAGATAAAAAGAAAAGGAATTTAGCATTTTAGAAAGTACTTATTTCTTGTGAAAAAGCCTACTTAGGGAAGGTCAGGTAATGTTCAGATAAGTATCCAGGCTTTTCAATACTTACCTTGACCTATTGCTTTCAAGCATTTAAAGTTTTCTGTGATTTGACGTGGTAACAGCAGCCATAGAAAGTGGACTGCCAGCCTTTTATCTGTCTCCTGTGGCACCACACACAAGGGTCACTTTTTGATAACCTGCAGTTATCAGGAGAAATTTACAATGATCACTGGCCCACAGAAATAGGGAAATATTTCTCAGTGTTGCAAGGAGTTTCCCTTGACTCTAGCCACTGCTAAATTTGACTGGCTTAAAAAAAAAAAAAAAAGATCAAACGTGTTTGTGTAAGGAGACATATGTATGCTGAAATGCAGAGTGCACAATAGCAACGTGTAAGCTGTCGTGCTGGGCTGGAGGGACCATGTTCAAAGTCGGCCACTCCCCAAACACCACACACTCTGCCAGGCCTTTGTGGCCTGGCCACACGCTCCCACTGCAGGGCAGTCCCTCGCTGCCTGCTCCCACCTGGAACACAGCTCCTCATCCTATAGGCCTGCTCGAACGTCATGTACCCGTGATGCCTTCCCAGAATCCTCCACCCAGAGCCTCCTGTCCCAAACCGCATGAATGTGCCTCCGTTACAGTTCTTAACTTCTTCTTTGCACCCCTCTCCCTGCCAGCACCTGGTGTGATGCTAGAGGTTTAACAGGACTCAGTACAAGATTGTTTCCTGAGTTGACATCTATACTTTCAGAATATCCAGAAGCAATTAATTCTACTTTCACAAATATTTATTGATCAAGCGGAAAATATACATATGTATTCTTATTTTAAATAATCAGCTAAAATTTATTTTTTTAGTTATTTGTATAAAATTATTATAATATTAAGGGAAATAGAAGTTTTAAATAGGAAAAAGTGATCTACATACAGTCTTACTACCTCAAGGATTTAGCTCTTTAAAAAAATATACCCCTCTTCAATTTTCATATGCATACATAATTTGTACATAGTTACAATGGTAATGTATAGTTAGTTTCACATTCATTTTTTACTTACTACACTGTAAGCGTTTTCATATTGCTGTATAGTCTTCAGAGTAACATTTAAATGCACGTATAGTGTTCCATTGAATGGCTGTATTTTGGTTAACTTAATTTCTCATGCTGTTGAATGATTTGCTTATACCTTTTAACACCATTTTCGATACACACACCAAGGATCTGTATCACTCCTCTGTAAGACCCTGTGTTATATTTTCTTAGGGTTCTGTTCCCAAAAGAGATAAACGTGGTTTGGGTATTTGATATTAATGCCTGACTGTTTTCTGTTAGGCATTGTGGTTCTCCGGGCTCACCAACACCAACACCTTCACCTCCATCTCATCTTTTGATTTGTTTTTGAGATTTAAGAGGTGCTCCAAGTAGTTTTGTGCCACTTATATTTTATAATACTTGTGGATCAACTCTTTTTCCATAAGCTTTTCTTTAGTAATTGTAGTTTCTTCCATGTGAATTGTCAGTTCTTGGGCTTTTTCTGTTATTCTGTTTGGTTGGGTGGTTTGGCTTGGTTTTGAAAGGTTTTTTTCTTTTTCTTTGTTTAGTTTTGTGACTGTGTGTGTGTATGTGTGTGTCCATTTACAAATTAGGTATTCTAGCTGATTTTCTTACTACTTTCCATGAACCCTTTATATGCTATAAATATTTACCCTTTTACTACCAAAAAAAAAGTACAGGCAGGCATTGATGGATAATTCTTGATGGAATAGAAGAGAGCCGGCTTTCTGACCTTCTCTCTCCTTTTTAAAGCAGGATGAGGCCCTGAGACCACAGTCCTGCCCTCGCTGGGCGATCCCTCCTCCAAGCGCTGTGTGTCCTGCCTCCCCAAACAGCCCCTGCCCTTTAGCAAAGATGCGGGGTGGGGGACACCTGGGATTGCAGGCTGCTGACCCAGGAAGGCATGAGATAATCAAGGTCCACCTGAGGAATGTGAATTATCTTGAGACATTGCTGACATTTTCATCATCGATTAAGATAAAAATTCTCTGTCATGGTCACTGCACTTTGGAAGGAAAAGAAAGGCTACAACTTGACATTTTGATATGTATCTAAGTCCTGTTCCTGGTATCTGTTGCTGAGGAACAAACTACCCCAAACGTAGCGGCATAAAACAACAATCATTTATTATTATAATTATCACTATTTCTCATGGGTCTGGTTTGGCTGGGCCCATCTAGGCAGCTATGTCTCAGGTATCTCAGACCTTCCCAGGCCCAAGGGGCGAGAACATGGATTCTGCCTCTTAGGAGAGTGATAAGCTGCTGGAAGAACATGTAGATCTAAAAAGGTAGTCAAGCCACTCTGGGAAAATGCAATCTGCCGTACATCATTTAGGGAATCCTCCCAGTAGCAGCTTCCTTGGTCTTTGGCAGGCCCCGTTCCTCCCCGGTCAGGGTTACATACTAGGCAGCTTCTCACTGGCGCCCCTGACTTCCTGCCATGGCTGTTACCCAAGTTCCAGCAGGGAGATAGCAGAGGGCCACCTCCACCTTCTCCACAACCTCCTTACCACAGAGCTGCCAAGGTGGCAAATTAACACAAGTATTTCCCTCTGCAATTCCATCCTCACTCCACTCATCCCGCCCCCTTCC
>RJWJ010028783.1:0-21159 GCA_004363605.1 Indri indri | reverse complement strand
GTCTGTGAGGGTGTTTCCAGAAGAGACTGGCATTTGAAGCAGAGGACTGAGTGAGGAAGACCCACCCTCACCCATGTGGTAGGTACCATCCAATCAGCTGAGGGCCTGGACAGAACAGAAGGTAAAAGAGAGGCGAATTCTCTCTCTCTCTTCCTCTCCTGGAGCTGGGGCATCCTTCTTCTCCTGCGCTTGTACACCAGAGCTCCAGGGTCTCCTGCCTTTGGATTCTGGGACTTGCACCAGATACCCCACAGGTTCTCAAGCCTTCAGCCTTGAACCAAGAGTTACACCATCAGCTCCCCCGGTTCTCAGGCTGTCAGAACTGGACTCAGCCATGCTCCCAGCGTCCCTGATTTCCAGCTTACAGATGGCCTGTTGTGGGACCTCGCAGGTTCCATAATTGTGTGAGCCAATTCCCCTAATAAATACCCTCCTAGGCCGAGCACAGTGGCTCATGCCTGTAATCCTAGCACTTTGGGAGGCCAAGGCAGGAAGATTGCTTGAGGTTAGGAGTTCGAGACTAACTTGGGCTACACAGCAAGACACCGTCTGTCTCTACAAAAAATAGAAAAATTAGCCAGGCGTGGTGGCACACGCCTATAGTCCCAGCTACTCCAGAGGCTGAGGCAGGAGGATCATTTGAGCCCAGGAACGTGAGGTTCCAGTGAGCTATGATGATGCCACTGCACTCCAGCCTAGGCACAGAGCGAGAACCTGTCTCTAAAAATAAATTAATTAAATAACCTCCCTACCCCTCTTCTCTCTACCTCCCTCTCTCCCCCACTGGTTCTATTTCTCTGGAGAACCCTGATTGATACAGTCCCCTACAGCCTTCAGAATGGAATGCAGCCTGGCCAACTCCTTAATTTTTAGACCAGTGAGACCCATTTCAGACTTCTGACCTCTTGAACTGTAAGAGAATAAAATTGTGTTATAAATCACTAAGTTTATGTGATTTGTTACTGCAGCAACAGGAAGCTAATGCATCACCTCAAGACCTTTGCACTTGCCAATGAATAACTGAATGAACAAACTAACCCACCAAATCTCAATGCACTTTCCACTCTACCACAGCACTTTTCTGCGTAAGAAATTCTGATACTCTGGAGCAGGGGTGCCAGCATTCTGGAGTTCACTGTTCTACAGTCCCTTGCCATCCATCAGTGACAATGCTTAGCACCTCTACAGGACAATAATTTCTTTCCTATGTGCCTCCCCTGCCCTTGGACACAGTGACCTACTCCCCTCTGCATCCCCAACCCCTAGCACAGAGCCTGGCCGAACAGGGAATCGACACAGCACGTCAGTACTGACAGTGGCACATATATTACCTCTATTATCCAGGAGTGGGTACCCGCTGAGCTCTGACTGTGTGCCTTGCACTGGGTTAGGCCCTTCACGAGCATTTAATCCTACACCATCCCTGCAAGGTGAGTTACCATTATTATCCCTATTTTACAAGATGAAGCAATTGAGTCCTGGAGTGTTAAATAACTTGCCCAAGGACACAGAACAAATAGTGGCAGAGACGGGCAATGGATGCAGGAGGATGACTTGGAGCCTGCACTCTTAGCCATGATAGCAAACTGTTTCCTACCCAACGACTCTCAGAGGTAAGATCAGTGTCTCCTTTTCCCAACATTTGGGCTATGCAGCTGGCAGGTGGCAGAGCCAGTGTTTGAAGCCAAGGTCTGGCTGATTCAAAAGGCTGTGTCCCTTCCATCTCACCAGGCTGCTCCACTGTCCAATGAACCAACAAAACATCGACCCAGCACCTCTGGACAGCATGTGGCACACAGAGAATCAAACGAAGACTGGTTGCTGCCTAGTGTCTAGGCCAAGCAGCCCATCCTAATGTCTGCTTCTCTTTGAAAATGAGAAACATCCAAATCCCCGCTCCCTGAAGGCTGTCTCCTGGAAGGAATGCATGGCTTGCTTTCAAGCTGCCCCAGCAGAGCCTGCAGCCTCTGGAAACATAAAATAGGCTGAACCAAACTTCTTTTGCCCAAATTTTAACAATTTAAAAGAAAGAAGGAAAGAGCTTTACATGAAAACAAGGAAAATATTAAGCAAGCGATAGAGAGATCCTGCCTGGGATAGGGAACGCAGTGATCTCTACGCACTGGGTTTCCCAGGGAGGGGGTGCTGTTGGGACCTGCAAGTTCGGCCTTGATAACCACCATCTCAGGACCTCTTAGTGGCATCTCTGCACCAGCAAGGGGGCCTAGGTGACAGGTTTTGGGATCTTTGGGGTTTATAGGGAGGCCCTGGGCTGAAGACAAGAACAAAGGCTCCAGGAGGGTAGGAGTCTTGTTTTCGAGCCAGTGTTTCCATCTCTGGAGAAACCAGCTTTGGGCGTAGACTCCTTGGGAAAGCCATGGTGAAGAATCACGTGGAATCGTCTACATTTTCTCCTGGTTCTTCTTGGAGCCAAAAGAGGATCAGCAGAATTCTCCTCGTTCCTGGTCTCAAGAAGGATGCCTGAGAACTACTGGACTTTTACAGGCAGTTGAAGGGCCTGTCTCATGTCCAGTAAAATCATGTCAATCGAGGCTTGGAGAATGAACCAGGTTTACTGAGCACCTCCATGTGCCAGCCCCCCTGCCACGTGTGATCACATACTTTACCTCATTTAATCCTCCAAGGCTACTCCCGGAAGCAATGTTAAGCCCATTTTACAAATAAGAAACTGAGGTTCAGAGAGGTTCAATAACTATTTCAAGGGTACACAGCCAATAAGTAGCAGGCTTAGATTCAAATCCAGGTCTGTCTGATTCCAATCTTCGCCATGTAACTGTTCTTTTCTCAACCTCCCCCCACCTGACATCCACTCAGAAACATTGCGGAGGATCTGCTCTGTACCCCATGTTCTGGTATGCACAGCAGTAAACGAGACAGACAGGGTCTCTCCCTTGTGGCATATCAGTCTGGTGTGGGGGGCCAGTAACAAACAGGAGAATTCTGAACGGTAAGAAGCACTGTGAAGAAAAGCCAAGCAAGGTGAGGCGGTAGAGAGTGACTGAGTGGGTGGGGGTGGCCAAGGAAGGCCTCTGAGATGCTAGTTGAGCTGAGACTTTAATGAATATCTGAAAAAAATTGCTCCTCCTGTTTCCCATTTATGGCCTGAGAAATGCATTAGGCTCTTCTCTTTGTTCCTCCTAGGCCCCCATCAGCAGAGATTCCAAAGTACATATTTTCTTTTTTCAGCTAGAAAGGCTTGCAAAACCCACTGATAAGGTTACTGGTTCATGCCAGGAGAGAGAATTCCAAAGCAGTAAACAGACAGGCTCGGCCTTACAAATACTACATAAAATGACTCACGCCCTGGACTCATTCATCCTACGAAGCCAAGTAGCTGGGACCCCATAAGCACTCCATGATTTTGCATTAATCAGACAGCTCAATGTAGGTTCTCTTTTCATTTTTCTAGGTCTGTGATGATGGATGATATGCGGTAGCACTTCTGGATTCATAATAAGGGGTTAGTGGCGTTTTCTCACCCCTACAAGACTGAATTTCATGGGACACTTAGGATATTTTCTTTGACAGCGCTGAGCTGAAGCACCGTGCTCTTGAAAGGATTATTGCAGCCGTGCCATAAAAGTTAACCTAATCACACGGGAGAGAGTAAAACATCAAGCAATTTGATTTCAAAGCCTTGAAATAGAATACCAAAGAACAATTAACTATGAAAACCAAAAGGCTTTAATTGTGATGAACTAATGGGGCCAGACTAGGATACAGAAAACGCAGATCTTCAAGTTTCACTGATTGAACGATGATCAGAATCAAAGTGCACCCAGCCCTTCAGCTGGCCGGGGTTTGAGCCTTTTCCTCCCACCTCCCTCAAGCCCGTGCCTCCCACTCCCCGATAACTGAATGCACCTTCTCCAGCTCTGTTGCTCTGGCTTCTAATAAAACCAGGATTTTCTCTCTCCTCAGCTGCCTCCAGACCTGGGACTTCCTGCTGCGGCTGTAAACCTGCTGCGGGAAATGGCAGCTCCCGCCGAGTGGGCAACACAGACCCTTCCACAGAAAGGAGCCACATGAACTGA
Organism: Indri indri; assembly: GCA_004363605.1. NCBI lineage: Eukaryota > Metazoa > Chordata > Mammalia > Primates > Indriidae > Indri > Indri indri. Next base: position 17,104 of record RJWJ010028783.1, on the reverse strand, counting down.
CGGCCAGTGACAGGTGATCTGACAGAAGCTTCACAAACTTCCTCCTCCCTGTACTTGCTTTTGAGGTACAACTATGGGAGATGACGGCTCATGGGCTCTTTCATACAGCTCAGAGACAGGCCCTTTCAGATACTCCCCATACAAGAAAGGCCTTGGTGAGATTTCTGTCACTAACAGCTGTATATTCTGTACAAAGGAGGAAACCATTGGGTTTTCTCAATTCTGAGCACAGTGGGTGAAGAAAAGCATTGCATAAAACAATGCCCGTTCAGCTGCCAGTGGGGGTGGGGGTCCTCATCGGCTGCTGTTAATAAAACACCGCCACATCCGCATTTCCTGAGGAAGGGGCTTCAGTGCAACCTGCTGACCCGAGAAGCTGCTCTTTTTGTCTTTCTTTTTCTGAGCAAGAGGGAGAAATTCCTCTCACTTTTACTATGGACTTGGTGCTCCATTTATAAACCTGAAAAAGATGTGTGTTACCATTTGCTCTCAGATTTGACTCCAGGTCTAGCTGGGACCACTTACAATAAATAAAAAGACAGGGCTCATTAGCTGGAATTCAACAGCCCCCCTTCCTGGATGCAAAGTCACCAAGTGAGAAAGGGGGTCAGGGATGGAAATGATGCAAAAAGATGGAGAATTGAAAAGCAAAAATGTTTCTTGAGAGGTTAGCGATGGCTATTTAAACCATCAAAAGTTGAAACCCTCTTGAGGTCGGGGAAAGAACCAGAGAAACTCAGAGGCACATTTCCTCTCTTCCTATGAACCCAGCAAAATTTTAAAATGCAAAGCATCTCCAAACAGCTATTTGATTAGGGTTTTTTTTTTCTCCAACTAGGCTATGATAATTAGCAAATGCCTGGAGATGAGATTTAAATATGCCAATCAGTCCATCTCAAGAGTTTAGCATGAACAATGCTGAATGTAATTATCTTTAAGTGATAACCACTTTTGTGGAGTTACAGCCATAACGTGAGATCCGAAACCCAGTAGATGACCTCTCCCCCATGGCCAGAGCAGCTGCTTTCCTGAAAAAAAAAAAAAAAAAAAGCAATGCCAAGTATTACCTGAAAATTCCACCAGTGTGACCTTTAAAGAGAATGATTTTGAGTACTTCTGGTGATAACTCTGCCACCATTTCTTCCACTAATGGGCAATTTTCAAAATCAGCAGGATGATGGAGATAACCCGACTTCACAGAGATACAAACAGACTCTACCTGCAATACCTAATGCCCTATTTTCTCCACCAGTGATCATTTCTTAGGTTGGAAATCGTCAAAAACCTAAAGACTCACAACTTCTTGCATCTCATGTGGTCCATGGGGGTGTACAAAATGGGTCCCACAGTAGAGATTGGTCTGTAATGGGACAGGATGTTATCTGAAGAAGACAGCAGAAGGCATTTAACTCTTTGGAAGCATTTTCCTGTCTTGCTACTGGGGAACATTGCATTGAGAAAAACTACTCTGGTTAAAATTAAGTCTCAAGAAGATGTAGGCTGTCATCACACTGAGTCCATTTTTCACCCTATAGACTGGGCTCTCCCAATTCTTAAAATAGCTTTTTATAATATTGTAATGGAAAAATAGCCAAGAGAGAGGAAGGTTTCGCTTCTTCAGGCTGTAGCTACAGAGACAGGTGTGTCTTGGACACAAAAGAATGTTACCAGGCAACATTACAGAAATGAATAACATTGATAATCCATTCCATAGTAATAGCTTCTATAATTGAAGATTATTGCAAATTCAATAGATCCCAACACAAATGGGAATAATGGAGAGATATGGTCATCTCTCTGCCTCTTTGTCAGAAACTGTCTATACATGGGCCAGGTACCTCCATGGGAATGGAGAGGTCTGTAATTAACCACCTGCCAGGGTCATCAGCCATAACTCTAACCGAGCCAGCACTTTCTTGACTAAGTTCTCACAAGTGATAATTAAAGCCGCCAGGCTCGCTCGTGAGGTCCACTCACAACTGAGCAGTACATATATTTGTTGGCATACCTAACAGTGACAGATTCTCCAAGTAGCACTGGCTGGTGTCTGGGCTGCCAGCACATCCAATCATGAGATAAGTGTCTCCTTATGTGAGTGCCTTGAGTCACAGCCCCTGCCCCTGAGTCTTCACCTTTTCTTTTAATCAAACAACGTTTTGCAATTTCAGCTCCATCTATCAGACGCTTCCATTGTCTGCTAATAGAGTTTACAGAATCCTATTCCCCAGTCTATAGCCAGGGCCAAGAAATCTTCTGTTGTTCCTGTATGTCCAAGAACATTTCAGATGCACTATAAATGGAATGTGAACGTTGTCCACCATTGGCTGCTGAGCTGTGTAAGTGCCAGCAGGGGTTTTAATTCATAATTTGATGTTGGCTAGACAGAAGACCTGCCTATGGTACCTTTGCCTACCACTATCACATTGGAGAATAATGTTCAACGTGGGCATACACGGAAAGAGAGCTCTCCTGGGAGGAAATGTTTTGCAAAATCTATTTCCTTGACAACTGTTTTCCAAGCAAATCCTAGTACTGTAGGTTTTTTTCCCCCCATGGTTTTGAACTATTCTGGTATCTAAAAATCAACATTATCAAATGTCCTATGTGAAAAGTGGGGATTAAAATTTTTAAAAATCAACGTTTTAGAGTCAAAAATTTTAAAATCCAGGATTTGCCACCTTTTTTTGGGAGGGGGTGGGCAGCAGTGAGCAGCATCAAGGAGCACTGTTAGGGCTCAGGCCCCCAACACGGGTGGCCAGCAGAGGGCGGCCATGCCAGGCCCCTCGACCCAGACCTGGAGGACTAACCTAGCCACTATGGGGAGTGTAGCCTGGGCCTGATCGTCCCCTTCTGGGAGTTGAAAGAAGCTCCAAGAACAACCCAGTCAGCCTCAGGAAGGACTCCGTTACGTTCCTTTAAAATCACGTAATCCCTGATTTTCTGACACAGGCCCAACTTCAAATATTCTGCCCCATGATCAGACGATGGGTCAGACACCATGTTCTTTTTATTTGGAAAATGGTCTTATGGACTTGGTGGGCCTCCTGGGTGTGGGCAGAACCACAGTCCTAGGGCCAGGACAGACCAACGGCATAAGAGTGCTACCATTCTCTGCTCAAGCGACCCTCTCCCCTAGACTTCAACGGCACTATTAGCTCAGCTCTACACAGGTCACGGCAAACCAGGACACTCTTTTACATGCCCGTCTACCCATTCTTCCTTCTATTCATCCACCCGGTACAGCAGTCCTCCCTTAGGTTTCAGTTACCTGCTGTCAATCGAGTCCCAAAATGGAAGAGCACAGTACAATGAAGTATTATATTTTGAGAGAGGGAGAGAGAGACCACATTCACATAACTTTTATTACAGTATATTGTTACAGTTGTTCCATTTTAATATTAGTTGTTGTTAATCTCTTACTGTGCCTAATTTATAAATTAAACTTTATCATAGATATTTATGTATGGGAAAAAACGTAGTGTATATAAGGTTCAGCACTATCCACAGTTTCAGGCATCCAGTAGGAGTCCCGGAACGCATCCCCCGCAGACAAGCGGGGACACTACTGTATTACACACTGAGTACTGCTTACATGCCAAGGACCATGCTAGATACTGGGGCACAGAGGAACAGGATGTGTGTCTGCTATGGGGATCACATTTCTAAAAGCAGGGTTCTGCATGTTGAGTTTATGGATGGGCTTCAGGGAGCCTGTGATACCCTTGAAACTTAAAATTAAACATACTGGATGTATCAGTCAGTGTGTGCATGTGAGCACACCATGAGCACTACTCTGGAGAGCAGAGCTTACAGTTTTTATCAGATTAGCACAGGGGTCTGTGACACAAGAAAACGTTAAGAATTACGTAAAAGTTGTAATGCGAATTGCTGTGTTCTATTCTAGAGATCTATCCACAGAGAGGGGGTAAGAAAAGGCCACACCATGGAGGTGTTGTCTGGGCTGCACCTTGACAAATGCAGGAGTTTGGCTTCACCTGCCCGATGTCAAAGAATGAGGGCTTGTCCTCTAGGATGCCCCTGAGGACTCTCACCCACACCATCTCCCCCTTCCGTGCTCATTCCTCCCTTCACTCACTCGTTCAACAGATTTTTCCTGAGTGCCTCCTTGTGCCAGGCCCTGGGATCAAGACAGACATGGGTCCCTGCCCTCCTAGAGCTGACATCCTTATGGGAGAAACAGACATCAATCAAATACACACACAGATGTAGAATCGCAGACCGAGGTCGATGCTAAGCAGCAGGGAGAACAAAGAGGAGACCGGCTACCTCTGGGGGCCTAATGATTCCAGAGAGATGGAGGAGGCTTCTGGAGCATTCTGACCACTGTGTTTGTTGGCCAGAGATCTGGATTATAAACTGCCCCACGAGTTTGAAAATTCCTCAAGGGGAGAGACCACAGATCATTCGGCTTTACAGCTTATAGAGCTTGCAGCACCTGGCACAGGGTAAGCACTCGTATTTGCTGAACAAACAGACAAATGAATGAGCAGGCCATCCTGTGGTATTTCTTATATTAAATATTTTTAACTCCTTTCAGGTGCAAAGGTTTCATCTTAGATTCCCTTTAACCGACACACAGCACTGAGAGCAACTAACCAGACTGGGAGGAGGCATCCCATTCTCACAAACTCTAATTAAACTGGTTCTGCTTCTCTCTTCCTGGCTTTCTGCCCCGAAGGTGGGCATTCATTTCAAGGTCCCAGCCGTGCACACACGACTCTGCTCGGACCCTGCCCTTGAACTGAGGCTTGTCTCCTTCAGCGTGAGGTTGAAAGATGTGACCACAATGGAGGCAGAACTCCCACTTGGTGGGGAAGGTCAAGACACGGGGTGGAGGGTGGCAGGGGAGGGGGCGTCAATTGTGCATTGAAGAAGAGAGGGAAGAGTTTGAATTTTTTTTTCAGAGACAGAGTGTTGCTCTGTTGCCTGGGCTACAGTACAGTGGTATCGTCATAGCTCACTGCAACCTCAAACTCCTGGGCTCAAGCGATCCTCCTGCCTCAGCCTCCCGAGTAGCTGGGACTACAGGTACACACCTCCACAGCTGGCTAATTTTTTTTATTTTTTGTAGAGATGGAGTCTCACTATGTTGCCTAGCCTGGTCTCCAACTCCTGGCCTCAAATTATCTTCCCGCCTTGGCCTCCCAAAGCTCTGGGATTACAGGGCGTTAGCCACCATGCCCCGCCTAGAGTTAACATATTTATTTAGTTTATTGTTCCTTTGCCTCCACTGGAACAGAATTTATGTTCGTGTCTGTTTTGTGCATTGCTATGTCCCTGGTGCCTGGCACATAGCACACACTCAATACTTATTTGTTAAATAAATGAGTCAGTGAACAAAAGGGGACTCGGGCAAGACAGTCAAAGGACACAGCCAGAAGCAAAGGCATGGTGGTGGTAAAATACATGGGACCTGCAGCAAAGCTGTACCCAGTGGTGTGTTGTTTAACAATCAGCTCTCTGAATGTAGTTCCAACATGAATACTGGTTGATATTTTCACATACCTTAACGAGTAAGACAAAAATGAAATAACAAAAACATACCAGAATTTCATTTGCTTGTCAATGATGTGAGCAACTGCTTTGCTGAATTGGATGGTAAGTTTTTGAATACCGGAAGAGTTTTTTTTTTTTAAATTTATTGTGCCATTTACAATGACACACTTTTAAGTCTAATCTGCACTATTAACATTTTTTCCATCACTTTTCTAAGTCTACACAATTATCAAAACAATAAATCAAATCCTGATTGATAGCGTTTGCCAATTCCTGTGGTGTAAATATTCAGGCTACCAACGTGATGTCACTAAACACAGATTTGGTGTGTGCAGCAGCATACCATTACAGATATATATAATAGATGCATACAGATTAAAAAATGTAAAATAATGAGGAAGGGATAAGTTTTGAGTATTCGCTATTCTTATTTCTAATTTATTTGATTGAAAGTTTGTGTAGTTAGTTTTTTTGGTAGTTAGTTTTTAAATAATGGCTGTTTTTAACAATTGGCTTGTAAAATTTCTCAAAATTTAACAACTGAGTCTCACGAGTCAGGTCTAGCACATCACTGCGTGCATCCAACAGGCAGGCTAAGCCTTGCTTTGGGCACTGGCAAGGCTGGGTCACAGGAGATCCAGCTTCAATGGACTCACCCAGGACTATGCAATTAGAAAAACTAGAAAGAAGCTATATCAATGTTTGTTCGACATGTAACTTCTGTTACTTAAAAAAAAAAAAAAGGACTTCTTTTGAATTATATCTTGGGTCCCATAATCTCCCGGGATTTGGGGTTTCCAAAAGACACACTCCAGCCCTACCCCATACCTGCCCAATTCCTGGAGGACATGACCTGCCTCTCAGAGGCTTGAGAAGGATGTAGCCCCACTGTGCTTTTTGCAAGTGAAGCACATGATGTGGAAAACTGTGGCCTGAGGAACAAACCAGAAGCTCTGTGCAGGCCAGCCAGGTGAGGGATAGTTCTAGGTCTGAGGCAAGGTGGGTGGGGACAGAGCTGGGGTGCTACAGAAGCAGACCCATAAGCTATGCTGACTCCAGGGGGTGTGGGGCATGGGCGACAGCCCTGGAGATAAGTCTTCTAGAATAAAACAGCCCTGACTTTGTATTTCTTGTTGTTTTGTTTGTTTTTTAGAGACAATGCCTTACTCTATCACCCAGGCTAGAGTACAGTGGTGTGATCGATCATAGCTCACTGTAACCTCGAACTCCTGGGCTCAAGAACTGCTCCCGCCTCAGTCTCCTAAAGTGCTGGGATCACAGGTGTGAGCCACTGTGCCTGGCCACAGTCCTCGCTTTGAAAGCTGCCCATGGCGCTGGGTCAGCAACGAGACAAACCAATCCCCAACCCATGTCACATCCTAGTCCTAGCTGGGTGCAGTTGTGGTTAAATTAGGGAACATCCGAGGCAGCTCAAGTCCTCCCATCAGGCACTGGGAAGGAACAACCTCGGCCCCGCAATCGCCTCCCAGAGACACCATGAAGACGTACGGCCTATGGGAAAGGCCTACCTGAGACAGCAGTCACTGAGTTTTGGCCTTGCATCACTAACATCTGCTAGGCTGCCCAGAGTGCGACCAGGGGCTCCCAGAGAGCAGAGAATGTGGCCTCATCTTTAGACAGGCCAAGGCCTGGGGGATGGGGCAGTGGGCAAGGAGATCAGTGTGGAGCACCTCGGGGGCCTGGTTATAAACGTTCCCTCAGTGCCTGGGCCTGAGGCAGGCGGCTGTCCAGCTGGTGGGTCAGGCTCTGTGTATGTCCATCCATGTCCATGCATCCAGAGGCCGGCCACGACAGCCCGCATTGCAGGACAGGTGACTGGCTATTTGAGAGTTAAACAGGTGTCTTCATCCTGGTGAGGATGATATATACAAGGCGGTGGCAGCCTGCGATAAGTTACTGAGGCCAAAGCCCCTGTGAGTAACGGGGCATAACACGAGGTTACCACGCTCCCAGGGCCTGCCTTCTCGTTTTTCTAAGGCTCTCGCTGTATCAATCTCTTTTTTGTGTGTTTGTCAAAGGGCAGCCCCCAAACCCCCAAATGGGACATAAATAGAACTGAAGTACAACGAGCTACTATATTCTCAGTACAAAGAGTGTAAGGCCCTTAGTCTTAAAGTGACAGATGAGTAGGAAATTGTTTCTTGCTAAAGAATAATGAAGAGCATAAATTGCTTCTGTGTACAGATGATTCACTAGAAGGTAGGCACCTCTGGCTGAAAAAGGAAGGCGCCACCACTTTAAGCCTTGGGGCCCTGCTTCATGGCTTTGTTCCTCTACTTTAAGCACCCCCACCCACCTGCACCCCAGCCAGGCTGACCTTATCACCCTTGCCCCTCCTCCCCAGCCTCGGGACACAGGCACTAGGAAAGGCATGCGTGGCAGGTGGTTTGCTCAGTCTCAAAGTTCCTTGACTCCTGGAAGAGGGGTTTTGGGACATAAAACTGTGTACCTGGGTGATGGTAAGATGGCTGTGACAGGCTCTCCTTAGGAAGTTGGGGGCCTGGGATCCATTTTCCATCTGGACCCCAGGCAGAGGACCTTTTCTCTACCTGGTTAAGACCTGGGTTGGTCTCTCTCTCCATCCCTCTCCTCTCCGACTCCTCCCTGACAGCAAACCTAAACAGATAGCAAGGTGCCAGCTTGGGCAGGACCAAACAAGTGTCTTCTCCTTTAATTTGCTACTTCTAACAGCACTTTCAAAGGAACCACTACAATTAAGTAGGCATAAGCACAGCCTGACGTACAACAGAGAGACACACAGAGAATTAACTGCAGAAGGTAGAGACCCTAGAAGGAATTTAACACACACTCTTATTTATTCCAAACACGAAGCTGACCTTATAAAATTGAGGAAAGTATCTTAGCTAACATGCAAAGCACTATTAAAGCTGGCAAATTGGTACCCCTGGTGAAGGTGCCAAATATATCTGTAGACATATTATGAAATGGTATCTTTTAAAAAGACAGGATAATTCCAGCCCAAGCCCCAGAGCAGCTTTGGACTGTCCAGCCCATTTGGAGCCCCCTGAAAAGAGGAAGCAGCTCCTGAGGACCCCCAGTCCTTGGCCTGGTCTCTCTCTCCCACCGGCAGCCCTGCGGGAGCTATTCCACACTGTCAGGCTCAAGGACAAAGTTTTCTTCCTTAAGTCAAACTGCAACAGGAGAAATTGAGGTTTTGGGGCAAAAGTGAATTTCTTAACACTCTCCTATTAACCCCTAGAACAAGTCCCTGAGCAAAAATTGGCATTTTCTGGAGGGTTTTCAAAAGGAAGAGATTTCATCCAATAGACTTGGAAGTCAGCACCCTGATCAGAGGCGGATAACAGACACAAGGAGAGAAGACGGGGGCTGGAGAGGGACGTAGGAGGAAGAGCCTGCCTTCTAACCAGCTACACTCGGCCCCGGACATCGATCATCCTCTATCCTCAGGGGCCAGAGGAAAGAACCAGAGAACAGTTTTCCATTTGTACTTGTCAAACTCAGCTCACTCCCTTAAAGCCAAAAAAAGAGATCTAAACTACAAGTGTCGGCCAATTCCCTGTAACTAAACTAGTCATTTGGTATTTTCAGAGCATCTGAGAGTCGTGATAATGGAGGTGGGGGGGGTGTCATTTCTTTAGCTCACCTACACCTTTTAGAAGGGGTAATTTTAACCCCTGAAGAGCAGTATTAGACAATGGTTCCTTCCCTGAGTTCCACGGGATCCAGAAGCTGAGCGAGAGACAAAGGGGACTTGGAGATCTAGTTTTGTTCCCTCATTTTATAGATGAAACTCAGACATGGACAGGTTAAAAGGACTTGCCCAAGATCACATAGTAAATTAATTCCTTAATTCATGATTTTTGGGGATGAAGTAGGTTGAAGCCCTCCACTGGAGATACGGTCTAAGTTTTGTTTTTGTTTTAAAATAGCCTAGCTCACAAGATGGTTTGTTTCAAACCAATAAGGCCTTCCTTTGTTTTAAGCCACTTCAATTATCAGAGGACAGCATGTGTTCCGGTGAACTCCACAGCACTTTGGAACCACGGAAAATTTACAGCCTAAACGTGAGCAGATTACATTCCACAGCATCTGCCATAAAGTCAGCCTTCCCAGTGCAGCCACACACAGATTAAAGCAAAAGCTTGCTAAGCATAAAGAAAGGACAATCATTTGAAGAAGAGAAAAGCTGCTTCGGCAATGGGTAAGTCCTGGGATGTGACAGAGCTCGGCGGTGAGCACCCTCTCAGCCGTGGGACAGGGTTTCCTCCACTAGGAGCCTGGATCCAGCTCAACGGTGGCAGCTCCATGGTCTCCCCGAATACAAGTCAGAACCGCCTTCCTTTTACAAAGACTTCCCCTCTGGGAGGAGTCAGGTGCCTCATGAATCAGGAAAACAGCCTGGTCCCCTAAGACAATAATCTCTACACAAGACTTCAAGTCTTTGATAGATCTTCGTCTGGAAAGGCAACCCCTGGTATCACTGTGTATAACAAATGAAAACTAAGGCTCAGAGGGCTTCATGACTTTGTCCACAGTTACAGAGCACACAGGTAGGGATAAGTGAATCTGGGTTTTTGGGCTGGGGGACACGTGGTGATGAAGGACTAGGGCAGATCCACCTGGCGATGCTGCTCCTACAACCCTGGGAGTCCCCAAACTCACCTTGCTACTCAGCTGGGAACAGAGCAGGGTTTCTCAACCGCAGCACTATGGACACTTTGGGCCAGATAATTCTTTGTTGTGGGGGCTTTCCAGTGCATTGTCTGGCAGTTAGCAGCTTCCCTGGCTCCTACCCACTAGATGCCAATAGTATCCCCAGTGTGACAACCAAAATGTCTCCAGAAGTTGAAAATGTCCCCTGGGGGGCAAAATTACCCCAGGTGAGAACCACTGGAGTAGATGGATGGCAAGTTTCAGAGAGTGCAGCCCGCCCACCTGGCTCTGTCCTCCCAAACATGCCTTATCCCCTTCCCCCTAGGAAAGAGCTGGGCCACTAGGCAAGTTTCCTACAGGAGCCAGACTTGGGGGAAGCCGAGGCCAAGGCAAAGCAACCTAGTTTGGGGAAAGCAGCTTTTAAGACCAACACCCTCTTCGACACGGCCCCTCAGCCCAGGACACTGACACCTACTGGGTCTAAGAAGGGGTCAGAAAAATTAGAGAGTCCATGGAGCTCCCCACCTGAGAAGCCAGAGGACCCCATGTAGGGTGGGGTGACAGGATACCTAATTAGCAAGAATCCGAGTACACAAGTAGTCACAGCACAATGCAAAAAGATGGTTTCCTATAAGGGCCCCTTGGAGAGCTGGGCTATGGCCAGCACTGGGAGATGTTCAGGGTCTCACTAGAGGAGTGACAATAACTAATATTTATTAAACACCTCCCACATGCCAGGCACTCTGCTGAGCTCTTTATGCATACTCCAACCCTGAGGATGGTCTCATCATCACCTATCGTGCAGAAAAGGAAATCGAGGCAGTGGCTAAGTAACTTTCGCTGGAGCCCCACCGCCGATCCTGAGTGTTGGGTGGGAGGGCACCCATGCTCTGCTTCAGGAGGAAGCAACCTCATGCCAGTGCCAAGACCTACAAAGGCAGGAGAAAAGATGGCACAGCTTGAGGCAGGCAGCAGGCGCCAGTCTTTGCTAAACAGCCGTGTGCCAAGTGCTGCCAGCAACTCGGCCCCATGCCTGAGTGGGTGCTGGGGGCCTCCAGCCTGGGGGGTGGGAAGGGCTGAGTCCAGCTGGAACAGAACCTGAGAACATGTTCGCAGAGTCTCACTTCCCAGGAGCACATGACTGCCATACTGAGCAGACTCCTTTGGCAGTGAGTAGGACTTGCAAGAGTTCCAGTGTCACTTGCAGAAGCCATTTGTTTCCCAACAGCAACCAGGAAGGCGGCAGCTGTCCTGCGCTGGAGTCCCTCAAGCTGCCCAGACCTCTGGTCAGGGAGGCCTCTGCTGGGGGCTACGCAGGCCTTCAAGCCCTGACACATGGGGAGTGGGGGGTTGGAAGGCTCTTCAGCTTAGACCTTGGGAGAAGAGTGTCTGCGAGTGTCCTCCGAAGTGCCTGGATGCCTTGGGGTCACCTGGTCAGACTTTCACGAGTCAGGAGCTGCCACGAAGCGTCTCATCAGAAAGATCAAGCACCTGGCTGAGTGGCCATTGCTGGGCAGCAGGACAGGCCCACTGGGTTCCCAAACTACTCAGCAATCCCTGCTCAGCCCAGCCTCAGGCCCTGCAGGGAGGAAACAGGGTCTTCCTTCCGCCTCTGTGAGCAACTGTTACACTGATATGGGACCATATTGCTAACACACCCCAGATGGGGCACAACTTAACTACTTTTCTAAATCCTACAACCCAACAGTCTGTGGAAACACCTAAAATAAGCCTAATATAACCTCCAAAGCACAGATTTCCCCATGGGGAACGTCTTATTTTCTTTCTGACATTTGACCTCAGGTCATGACCAGAGTGGGGATTATGACACCCTCCCACAGACCAGAAGGACCAATTTGTGATTAAAGAATAAGCACATTAATTCTGAGCACCTGCTCAGTACCAGGACAGAGGGGCACACCACTAGTCTCTCCCTGCAGAGAGCTTCTTTCCTTAAGAAAAGCATTTTCACCTTGGGTCATGGCCCCTGCAACAAAGGAAGGGTCAGGCGCTTCTTTGAGGAGTCTCGGTCCACAGCGCTGAGCTGCCCTCTCCCACCTGCCGAGAAGCCCGCTCACAAATGAGAAGGGCAGAATGAGAACAGGAATCTCTCCAACTCTTACCACTTGCAGGGCAACAAGCAGCCCAGATCAACTGTCCCAGGCGCCAGGAACGAGGCAGCAAGCCCAAAGAGAGGCTTAAAGCACAGCTAATGAGCCTGGCAAGCTCAGGGAGGGCTCAGGCCTGGGAGGACCAAGGGACCTACTGCCTCTCAAACTGGGCAGTTTGTCCTCTGGCCCACTGAGCCTGGTCACTGTCGGCAGCCTCCAGCAAGGGCCAGTCTGCCCGCTTCCCCTCTGGGACAGAAGGAAGGATTGGAGAGAATTTCCAAATGGCTCTAGAATTCAGCAGCAGCCGGCCCCCAGTTCTCGGCACCCGCTGATTTCTAGAATGCTGTTAGTCAGTGGCCCCCATTCTGGGTCTCCACCCAGTAAGAGTCTCTCCAGCACCAAGCTTCCCATGTACTCATCTTCTCCCTTCCTCCTAAGCCAACCCCCTCTACTTCTCCTGGCGGGTGGTGGGGGGTCTTATTTACTGAATGAACAAGTAAAAGAAAAAGTGAGTTTAAAACCAAGCTCGGTAAGAGCAATAAAGCCTTTGAGTTATTAAAACTGATTTGAAATAGGAGAGCCAGAATTTCCAGGTGAGAATTACAGGGTCTGTGGATTAGGGAGACAACCAAGTCTCCTTTATTTTCCTTCTGTAAGGACTAAGTTGATAATTACTCACACAAACCAAGAGGAAAAGAGGGCAGCTCTCCTAACAGCCATTTGTACATTCAAGTTTGGTAGATTTATCAGAGTTTACAACAGCAGAAAGAATTCAGGGCATAGTATGTCAAAGGTAAGCTCCATATTGTCCCAAATAGAGTTTACTATCGTTAAAAGCCCCTGTCCCTTGCTGGAGAGGAGATTCAGTTAGGCCATGGAGAGGACACATGGTCAAGCAGGCAATGCCTGACCTGCCCTCTTTGGGGTTGGGGTCATGAGCTCCCAACACAGGCCCTAAAATAGGCTCAGAACAACCTTAGAAGCAACAACGACATGGAAGGAGTCTGGAGCAGTGGTCACCTGCCGAGGCCTCAGCATGGCAAGTGCAGGGCAGTGATTTGGTAACAAGAGGCTGTGAATTCCTACAGAGCTGCTGGTGGGATGCCCCCAGCTCTTGGTCAAACTTACACATTTCAACAAGGTCACAATGCAGCCACGAGCCAGAAGCCACCTCACCAATCCCTTGAGGGCTGGAGAAATAAATGCTGGGTCAGAAACACTGTTGAGGACCTGATTGATGAAAGCAAGAAAGACACTCTGTCTTGTGGCAGGGAAGTCCTGCTCATGACCACCGTAAGTAGAGACCCACAGGCCCCCATCAGGGGTGCAGAGCTGAGGATGGGGGTGTCCAGCATTTATAGCCCCTGCATTGAGAGTCAGAAGCTGGCTCTGTACCCCAACTTTGGCAAGTCAGCCAGACCAGTGGCTAAAGGTCTTCTTGGGAGCCAGTAAAGCCACGGACAGGATGGAGCACCCTAGAGTTTTCAACATTCAAAGCAACAAGGCTGGAATACACGCAACCCTTATAGTTCACCCTGGGTCATCAAATGGGAACAAGATGCCTCCTTCAGAGGCAGGGCAGCTGGAGAAGCGCAGCAAGCAGGCTCTCGGAACTCCAAGAACCAAGAGATGCCCTCGAGAGGCAGGAAGTCCAGCCTTCTGGGGACCCTCCAGCCCAGAAGCCACATGTGTGCCGGATACTAGGAATAGAAACATGCATATGAGCAAACTGGCCTCTGAAGCCCTGAGACCATCTCTTGACTGTGAACCTGACAAATGATCCATCAAGTTGAACTTCAGAACCACTGAGAACAGTTCCCCAGCCCCAAAACTGGGGAATGCCAGTGCAGTCCAATGACCTAGTCAAAGGATCAGCCAGTATAGACCACGGATCCCCTCAGAAGTGGCTAGTGCAGAAATATGAGGACTTCTTTGCCCACAGAGAGGCTCAGCCAGGAACTCAAGAGGACAAGCGAAACAGAGTGAGGTGGCACTCCGACAGAGGCTGGGCCAGGAAGGCAAGAGGCATCCAAGGATCTTAGGGCCCTGGGGGCCTTCTCCATCTTCTCCACACTCTGTGGGTTCACACCACTACTAGGAACACGTTTCGGGTGTCTGACACTCAAAGAGTGCCTTCCTAGTGGCACGTTCTGTATGCTGTCACGTCATGCACTTGTCACAAAGACAAAAACTGAAGCTCTGGTGGAAAACACAAAGCATCTTCAGAAGAACTGCGCAGCTGCACTTTCTGTAAAGAAATGGTGTCAAGAGTTCTTCTGAGACTTGAGTACTCACGAGTGGCAGGTGCTAGACTAGACAGTCCAGGGAGGTACACTTTCTAAGCTTGCAGGTGAACACTCAAAGCAAGACGAGCCGGGGTCCTTCCTGGTACATGGCCGGTATGAGGGTTAAGAACAACACTTGTGAAATTCCTGAGGAAGCGTGAGAGACCCCGTCCTGCACACTGACTTGGCTTTCCCTGTTAAGTCGCTGACAGGAAGTAGGAGACAGGTAGTCAGGGAAGAATGACAGTTTGGGGATTAGTGTGATGACAATTAGCTAAGTTCTGCTCTGCTTCTCTTTACAAAGAAAACTTCCCTTCTTTTCACTCTTGGCATGCCATGTTAGAAGAGAGACATTTCCATGGCAACCACATACACATTTAGTGATGTGTCACTAAATCTGTGTATGCACAAAGGCACATTAGGAGATTTTTTGAATGTGGTAAGAGAAATAGATTTTCATAATTGAATGTTGCCCTCGAGTAGAGTTTACCATTTGCCGAAAGCCTGGGCTGCAGCCAAGGGTGCTAACTGTGCTATTGCAGCATCGAGGCTCAACTTGGACATCTCAGCAGACCTCAGGTGAGGACTTGTCTCTTGGGGAGGCTGCCACCCAGAAAGGAGCCTGGACAGATGGGGCAGAGCCAGGGGCCAAGATGGCCTTGGCAGAGCCGGGCAAACAGACCCATCTCATGTTCAGTCAGCGCCTGGGTGAGAGAAAGCCCCCTGCATCAGACTCAGACATGACCCTGACCCTTGTCCAGGTTCTCAGCACCTCATGACCCCAAGACTATCATCTGCTCTAACAAAGAGAGTATAAGAAAAGATCAGCGCTGATATCAGAGAGCTTCCGCCAGGAGGAGCGCAACAAAAAGAATGCTGAATCTAGAGCCAGAAGTCCCAGATGTGTGTCCTAGTTCTGTCTCTTCCTAATCATGGGACTTTGAAAGTCCCTCTTTTTCTACACCTCCATCTGTAAACTGGGAATATGCTTCCTGATTACCAGATGCTTCAAGGAGGCAGCACCATCAAATTGCAGCACCACTGAACTCCAACACTATTTATAAGGCAGCACTGACCTGGCCCACGTGCCCCAAGGTGCCAGATGCAGGTGGGACTCCCAGAGCTCAGGCACAGCGACATATGCCCACCCAGCACCACTTGTGTGGAGCTGGGGCTGCTGCAGGCTCATGGTGGCTCCAGGTCTCCTCAGCAAGGGGAGTGAGGTCAGCCCTGCAGCACCTGCCCAGCCCCAGCGGCTCTCATGTCAGCCTATATGGTCCTCCCTGGCCCCCACCCCTGCCCTAGGTCCTAAAAGCCAGTCAGTCAGCAGCTGGAAGGCCTGGGGAGCCCCATCACACCTACATTTAACTCACGCATAGTCGATGCTACCTGTCTACCACTCCCCCACTCCCAATCCCTTTATTCTCCCTCTCACTCTATCCCCACCCAAACTAGACCTTGGCCTCTACCACCCTGAGGATAGAGACCCCGCCACTGGCAAGCAAACAAAAGAAGCCAAATCTTGGCTTTGGCTTTGACCTTCCAAGGGACTGGGTCCTGGCAAGGAGAGATTTTCTTTTTGCTTTTTTTTTTTTAATGACCCTCATATGGACACAGATCAAGGAGAGACTTTCAAGGGTAGCTTGACCAGGTGTGATTTCACCTCACATGCTTGATGCAGAGCCTAGCCCCATGTAAGAAGCAGTTAGTTCCCTTGACATCAGGAGAGGGGCATTGCTCGGGGTAAAGACACGGCACCTCGATACTGGAGGGCAGGGAAGCATCCCATGCCTGTCACCACATCACATCAGCCTCATCTGTGGGCTGGGCTCGGACCCACCTCCTCCTTCAGACTTGTAACCTGTCTTCCCTGGGCAGGCCCACACTCTGCCACTACCCCAGGCCCAGCTCACGCCACACCTGGATCAGCCTCCCAAGCCCACCCAAGTCACCTGCCTTCCCATCACAAGCTCCCACCAGACTGGAGAAGCTCAGCCACCCCTGAGGGCTGGGCCCTGGCTGCCCAGCCATCCTGTGACTCCCCAAGTCCCCAGGCTCCATGCCCCCACCCTGCTCATTCACTGGTCCCTGAGACCCTGACCCTGCACTGAGGCTCACTCCAAGTAACTGCTCTGACTCATGCCGGCGAGGATGGCACGCTCGGCTTCCACAGTCACCGCCCCCCACCAGACACTGCTGATAAGAACGTGACGCGGTGCAGCCACTGTGAAAACAGCAGGGCAGCTCCTCGATAAATTAAACAGTCACCATGTGACCCAGCAATCCCACTCCTAGGCATGTACCCCAAAGAAATAAAAACATTTGTCTACCCAAAAACATGCACGCAAAGGTTCACAGCATTATTCATGACAGCCCAAAGATGGGAATAACCCAAATGTCAGTCAACAGATGAAGAGATAAACAAATGTGGTATATCCGAACTCTGACACATGCTACAACATAGATGAACCTTGAAAATGTCACAAGGCCACATATTATATGGCTCCATTTATATAAAATATCCAGAATAGGGCC
>RJWJ010028782.1:0-21146 GCA_004363605.1 Indri indri | reverse complement strand
TGACTTCTTAATCTTGCTGGAACATTCAGCTATCTACTAAACCCAGAGAGAGGC
Source organism: Indri indri (assembly GCA_004363605.1). Lineage (NCBI taxonomy): Eukaryota > Metazoa > Chordata > Mammalia > Primates > Indriidae > Indri > Indri indri. The sequence continues at coordinate 21,092 of RJWJ010028782.1, read as the reverse complement.
TAACCCCAGATGCTCTGACACACATCTCTGTGTTGTAATGGTTCAGGATGCAACAAAAAATGTTATTTTGCCTCCTTACCAAAAGTCACTGAAGTGAGAAAGATGAATCACATTTTTTCCCCTCAGCTACTGTTAGTTTTCATAAAGAAGGCAAAGTACAGTCAGGAGTCCCAGAAGTCTGGCCGAAAGCCCAAGTTAAGTAGGTAGATAGGCAGGTGGGTAGGTAGGTAGAAAGTGTTTGTGAGTGTGTACACGTGGGTATATGTGGGCAGGTTTTAAAGAGGCCTCTTCTGCTTCCATCTCAATTCCAGACACACTCAAGCCTGAGAACTTACAAAGCACAGGGAAAAACAAAACAGTGTTTTGCTGGAGAAATAATATAAATGACAATATTTTTAAGAGTCATTTTTCATGTAATTTAAAATGTATTCCATGCAAATAGGAAAAACTGAGTGTCTAGAAGAATACACAATTTACAAAATGAATCTTTTTATCATATCAGATGCCTGCAGCCCTTTCCCAAAACAATCACTTTCTTCTATACCCTTCTGAAAGTTTTCAGTTTATGTATATAGGCATATATACATCTGTCTCCTCATTTTACACAAATGGAGAAATAACATACAGGATCTAAGCTGACAAATTATACCACACCTGGATGAACAAGGTAAACCCAGGAGGGGGCTGGGGAAGCCCTGACGTCCCACATCCAGGGCTCACCAAAGGGCCATGGACAAGGGCACCAATCTGAAACCAAATGCTGGGAGATGGATTTGGTTTCTGAACTCTCTGCCCAGTCAGAACTGGCTCAGGAAGTGGCCAAGGACTGGCTGAGCCAGCTGGAGGAACAGCCCCACCTCCTCAGCCCAGGCAGGGCTGGGGGTGGCAGGGCCTGAAGTAGCCACCAAGGCCAACACTGCTCCCTACTCCAAGTGGCACTGCTGGGTCCCCACACCGCCTAGCTCAAAAAAGTCTGCAACTTCTCATGAAGTAGAAGTGAGATGAGGTTCTGACTAACCACTGCTTAACACTAAAGTCTTCTTCTGTGTGATTGATCTAAAATATTTACATGACGTTTAGTTATTAAAACATAGCTCCATCCCTTTGTGGCTTGTCCATGGCAGCTTTTGTTCTACAACCGAAAAACTGAGTAATAGCGACACAGACTGTAGAGCCTGCGAAACCTAAAATGTTTACTATCTGGCCTTCTGCAGAGAACTTTTCCTGTCCCCTGCCTTAGAACCCTGTCCCGCAAATTTTTCTGTACAAATAACTCTAATAGCAGGAAAGGCGGGTAGCCTCATGAGATCTGGAGGGTTAGCCTGAGCAGCTAGCCATAAACAGGAGACATCTTAGGGTTTTGGCTTTAAAGTGTGTGTGAATTTTGCATCTTGGAGCCAAGTATATCTGTGTTTTAATATCAAAATATTCTGATTCTAAACAATGCTCCAGGGATGCATCATGTTAATCCCTTGGCATTCCCCCTCTGCAAGGTGAGTACACAAAGGGTACAGGCACTACAGTTTGCAAACCTCTGCCCTCATTCCTCCTCTTTGGTGTACCCAGTGTGGAAGGAAGGGGTAGCGTGTAAGTGTCCACTGAACTTCAACCCATACCAGTCATTTCTTACCAACCCAGCAATCCTGTTAGAGAAGCTTCAACAAGGACATTAAAATATAGAATCCCTAATGCCGTTATTCTTGACTGAATGTACTTTAGGTCTATGCCTCATCGCACTGAAAGAGTAATGAGGAATCATGTTATTTTCCCCAGGCAGTTTCTGAAACTACTGAGAATGTGCAATTTCAGAGCCCAGCAATGCCTGTCGGAAAGTTTTTAGACCTGGGATCTGGGCAGAGATTTGCCAAAGGCCATCTTCCCAATGATAGTTGATGGCATTCCATTTGTAACTTGAACAATTTTGCAGTAATTCCTTTCCATTGTTAAAATTCTTAATTTTCTCAATATTAGCAGCTATGCCAGAAATACATTCTCTAGCTAGTCAGGGTGCTGGCTGGAGAGTTTCCTGTATCACTGAGAGAACTGTAGTGGCATTTGCCTCTGATATCTGTGTATATTCTTTCACATCACAGAATCTGGGGGCTTCAAATGGTTTCAAGGGAGTTGTCCTGAGTAAATGGCTAGGATACTTCTGGAAAAACAGAGAAGTTTGTCAGGAAGAGGAGTCAGGGAAGAACAAGATATACCGGAAAGGAAGACTCTACGAGAGGCAAGAACAAGCCCCAGGGAAGAAACATATCACAGTGAAGTCTCAGGTCACTGGAGTAACCTCTGGCTATAGGAACAACAAAATAAAATTGAAGAAACAATTCATGGAGGCATCAAAAAGTACTTAGCTCTGGGAATTATTAAAGGAGTTTTCTTCATTTGTATGTGAGTCAGGGAGGAAGGGGTAATTGTTTTATCTATTATGTCTTAGCCCATAATGAAAGAATTCATGGGACACAAAAAAACAGACATTGACAACACAATGCAGCAAATACATGCTGTGTCATTTCCTTCCAGCTGTTGTTAGTAAAATGCCACACAAAACCTGTAAGCAGTTGACTGTGTTCACCACCAAAAAATGAGTAATGGGAACTCAGAAGTAAGAATACAAGTGAGGGGTAAATATAAGTCTCACTGGTGGTGTTGGGAGACTGGTGGGAAAGGCCTGTTGCAGGCCAGCACCCTTGGGACGACTGAACACCACAAAGGATCACTTTTCTCCCCTGTTCCCAAGCCCCTGTACCCCACACTAACAGCTGGCCAGGAGCCCAGACCAAGCCTCAGAGGAGGCAAGTGTCATGATGGCAATAGACTACCCTCAAACTGGAATTTAAACTGCCAAAAATTACTACATGCTTATTGCAATTCATTCACACCTCAGACAGTAAAATTGATATATGAGGGAGAGGGGGTGTGGCGGGACCTACAGGTTCATAGTTCGGTTTCTCCACCCTCACCCGCTTCAACACCTTTGCACCTTTCCTACTTCTGTGTAACACGATAGATTTCCATGAATGTGGGAAACTTTTTAACCTGATGTAGGAGAAGGGTGCACTCATCCCTTTTGAAACTAAAATGAATTCTGACAAATGGCTTCACAGTTCAGTTTGGTAAATTCTCTCTTTCTCTCTCTCAAGTCAGATTTACAATCAGACACATGAAAAAATCCTCAGTTTTTTTAGCGTAAGTCTATCTCACTGTACATAAATAACACGCACTATGAGAACTGGATTTGCAACACAAAAAGGTGATTATTCATATTTCCAAAGCAGTTGCCAGTTGAGTTTCTTTCATTAGGTGATTCTATTTTGTTCACAATTACGGTTTTAAAAGTCACTTCAACTTTTCAGAAGCATGTGGACTGCATGAATCAAAGGCCACTTGCATTTTTATTAAAAAGGTCCCAAAAACCTATCAAACATCACCCTATAAATCCTCACAGGTATCTTCTTAAAGGAAAATTAAATAAAGAATCAACAAAATCCTCCTTCATCCATCAACATTGTCAACCATTCAACAGTAAATTCTTCCCGGTAAGCTTTGTTAAGCACGCTGGGCTCAGAGCCTGCAGGATTCCTGAAGCACAATAATCCTAGCATTATTTTCCAAGGGAGAGACATCTAAAACAAAGGCAAGCTGGAGAAGTAGACCGGTGACTCAAATAGTATGACCCAGACACTAAAACAGCCCCAACAGGAACCAGATATGAAATCTCTGTGCTAGAAACTGATATAACAGAATCAAGAGCCATCTTCTGTGTGTAGAGTGCTGGGGGCTTAGGTGCTGGAAGTGCCTGACAGTTTGCTAGCAGAAGAATCAGTAAGAGTCAGGAACAGAGCAGGGGGAAAGATAGTCACAAACTGATCCTCAACAAAGATCTCGGAGCCGGGGGAAAGATAGTCACAAACTGATCCTCAACAAAGATCTCAGAGCTGCTGGGCACACAGGAGGGCTGCTTACGCTTTCCTACCACTTGGCATGATAACAGATGAGAGGAAATGGTTACAGAGCACTTACAAGGGGCAAAGCTGCTCAAATCACTTTGACATGAGGTCACTCATGGTACTTGTCACAACTCCATGACCGTGATCATAAAACATTTTGGATGCCTTTACAATTTTAAAAATTGAGAACACCACCCCAAAGACCTTTTTGTTTATGTGGGTTACATCGATTGATATTAACTTCATTAGAAATTAAAATGGCAAAAAACATATTTATTAATTCATTTAAAAATAATAAACATGTTACATATTAACATAAATAATATTTTTACGACCAGTAACATTTTCCACAGCAAATATATATATATATGTATGCATATATAAACATATATAAAAAAGTGGCATTGTTTTACATTTTTGCAAATCTCCTTAAAATCTGGCCTAGAAGACAGTTGGACTCACCTGTCTGCTTCTGCATTCTATCTCTTGTGTTGGCTCACGTAGGCACAAGAAAACTTCATTGTAGTATTGTGAGAATGAGAATGAAAAGGTCAAATTAGTGTCTTAGTGTTATTTATGAAAATAGTTTTGACCTCGCAAACCTCCAGAAAATGTCTTGGGGACTCCGAGGGGTACCTAGGCTACACTTTAAGAACCGCTGCTTTACGAGTTACGAGCAATTATCTCCATTTCACAAATGAGCAAAGTGAGACATAGGTCAAGGAATTGTCCCAGGACGCCCTGCCAGCATAGCTCAGAGCAGGTAAAAAGCAAGGAGCATAATACCTACCCTCATTTGGTTGTTGCAAGGATTGAATGAAATTATGAATGTAAAGAGTTGGACATCCTGCTTGGCTTATCGCAAGTGCTCAATAACATTAACATTCTCCATTGTGCAAGCCTGGTAGAAAAGCTGGAGAAATTCCCACACTTCTGATCAATTCATCATATAATACCAGTAGGAAAAACTAAAACTCCACAGCAGGTGCTATGTAGAGCGCTTTTCCTTACAGACCTTGCCCCAGCCCACAGGATGAAAGCAGCTTTGACGACTCAGAAATGCAGGATGAAATAAGGATGGCCTTATTCCATCCTCCATTAGGCAAATGACATCGGCAGGCTGGACACACCGTCACCTTGTTCCTTGGGAAACTTGAGCAAGCCAAGAGAGCTGCTCCATTATTTACAGCATCCTTTTTGCATCATGCCATATTTACGAGGAACTCTCAACAAACAAAAGCGGCGCCTCTAGTGTATGCAGCCAAGCCTCTACTAGGAACCAGCATTGGTGGTCTTCCTGTCCAGCTCAGCACTCCACAGTTCTCCTTGTCAATCACCGTTCTTAACCCTGTGTCCCGCCTGCTCCTGCCTGCTGTGGGCCACTTGAGCCCACAGAGTGCAGGTCACTTATCCTCTGCGGATTTGGGAAGTAAGTTCACTTGGGGAAGTGGGATTGGTGCAGCTCACGCCACTGCACTCTTAAAATGCTGCCCCTAAACAGCACGCAAGAGCAAGAGGAGCCCGAGCACTTCCCCCCAGTGCAGGCCAGTGCAGCACTGCACCTGGTCTCCCAGCTTCCACCTTGACCCGCCCACATACACGACCCAGTCCATTCTCCACCAACGGCCAAAGGGATCTTTTAAAAGTGCAGAATTGATAAAGGTCAGTTTTCTCGCTAAAACGTTCCCAAGGTTTCTCCACTCATTTGAAACAAAAACCAAACTCCTTACTCTGGCCTATAAGGACCTGCCTCATCTGGCCCCCACCCACCTCTCCAGCTACAAACAAGGGCTTCTTCTCTCCCCTTTGCTGTCGCCGATCCACCTGTAGCGCCCCTCCGGGACCTCCGGCGGCTAAAATATCACCTCTTCAAAGACGCCTTCCCTGAATCAGAAGTTGCCTCTTGGCCGGTTGTATCTGATACGTCAGAGCGCCGCTTACTCTCGGAAGTTATCTTCATTTCACTCGCACGTTACACGTTTCCCTCCCTCCGCATCCTCCTCCCGGAGTCTACGCTCCCTGAGCGCAGGGGGCTCCACCTGGTCCCCCAAGGCATCCCCGGCGCTTTCGGCCCCGTGCCTGGCACAGACTAAGCGCTCGGCAAAAGCGGATCGAATGAATGAAGCCGCGCGCCGGGAATGCCGGGCCGGCGTCCGCCGCGGGCCCGCAGGGTCCGGGGCGGCGGGGCCACCGGCACGCGCGGCTCCGGGACCTGGCGGGGTTCGGAGCCCTGGCGGGGCTCAGCCCGCGCCCCAGCCCGGCCGCGCGCCCGGCCCCGGCGCCGCAGGTGCCTCCGCGATCGCGCCCCGCGCTGCCCCGCACTCACCATGGTGGCCCGGCCGCCGCCGCCCCAGCCCCGCGACGGAGAGCGCGGAGGACGCGAGGGCGAGAACCGAGCGCGGGAGCCGGCGCGGCTGACAGGTGAGGCGCCCGCCTCAGACCATGGCTGCTTCCCACAATGCCCTCGAACTGAAAGTTTGCAGACTCCTCCCCGCCCGCTCCCTCCGCCCTCCCGCCCCTCCCATTCCCACTCTCCCTGCTGCGCCCTCCGCTTTCTTCCTCTCCCGTCCTCCCGTCTCTCCTCCTCTCCTCTCGCCCCGTCCTCCTGCCCCCTCCCGTGGCCGCCGCGCCCCCGGCCCAGCTCCGGCGCACCTGGTGCGAATGCACCTGTGTGTCACGCGGCCCGTGTGCAGCCCCGCGCAGGTGGGCCAGGAGCGGGCGGGTTGCCCACTAGGAAACTCCTGCGCCGGGAGCTCTGCGAGCTCTGCTTTCCTGACTGTGCGGCGCGAATGTGTCCTTCATTCATTCGACAAACGTTTATCAGACCTGGCAAAGATATTTCCCCATACACTTGAGCTCGAGCTGTTAGCAGAGCTGGAACTAGAAGTGATTTCTTACCCCCTACCTCCCCCCACCCATCTCACTTAAAAAAATTTTTTAAAAACCTCTGCAGTCCAAGGCAAAGATAATTTTAAGCAAGCCCCCTTTGAAGAGGTCTCTTCTAAGACTTTGTGGCAAGATTGGTTCTCCAATTTCTCCTCCCCTTGATTTTTCTGAAGTCTAGGGTTTTTACCTAGGATGTTAGCAGTCTCCAAACCCCTAAACTGTAAGCGGAGTTTTGAGTGCATATTCATTTCGTTTGGGAAAGAGAGTCCGTTGGTTTTATCGCGTACCTAAAGAGACCTGTGACCGTAAAAGGGTTAAGAACCATTCCTGGGCAGCCACTCAAACTCCAAATCAGCGAAAGTCCTTCCCAGGATCTGTTGTGCACCTTCCACGCGCGGGCTGTGGGCCAGCTCAGGTGATTGGGCGTAAGGAGAGCTCCATCCACCCGCGCATTCATGCCACAGATATTTATCGGTAATTACTCCATGCCACAGGGCCTACAGGAGGAGCCTGAGGGACCCAGCTGGGCACAAACAGATCATCTTGTTCCTGGAGCTTACAGTCTCTGGTAAGATAACACATAAAAAACAAGTAAACAAATTATGACAAAGTAAAATGAATGGTAAGTAGGAGACGGTTGGGTTGCTGAGATAGGCAGAGGGAAGCTACATTAATTCAGCTGAGTGGTCAGGGAAGGCTGCCCCCTGAGTAGGTGACAGGAGACCTGGATGTGAGACCAGTGGTCCGAAGGAAAAAAAAGAGTCATCCTTCTGGAAAGACTCCAAAGAAAGCCTCTGTGCCACCGATGTGATTGATCCTATGAAAAGCACCCAGAGCTGTCTGCTGCAAGAGTTTTATCGCTGGTGGGAAAGAGATGGGATTACTAAAAGTGAATTTTAAAGCTGAAGAAATGTCAGTGTTCTTGCCACAACAGTGAGGACAAACATTAAAGCAGGAGAAAGTTCCCTTACTGTGTGGCCCACCTTGGAGTGCGTGTGATTAGAGGAGGAGAGGTTAACTTAAAAACAGTTGGGGTTCTTTGCCTTCCCTCCTGACCTTGCAGGGATGGGCCGTGGATGCTCTCCTAGGCTTCTGCCGTCTCGTATTCTTCCCTCCAGATTCTCACACCATCCCCCAAATCACCTAAGAGGAAGGTTTTCAGTGGGCTGGACACTTCACATTGGCTATCTTAGCTTTCCTCAAGACAATCTGTAAGGGGGACCACCATGGCCATTGTACAGATGAGAGCCTGAGGCTCAGAGGCGGCAAGGCCAAAGCAGGCTCAGGTAGCTACTAAGAGGCAGAGATAAGCGTGGAATCAAGGCTCCAAGACTTAAGCTGATTCCCCCCCAAAACCCCACCCATGGACGACCCACTCAGGACACAACAATGGGAAGTTAAGCAGTATTTATCTGGTCTCCCATTTATCTCAGAGGAATAACTTGCATTTTGGAGTCTTGACTTCTCAACCCCATCTTTGCTCTCTTTCAAACTCCTGACTCCGATTAGGTCCACCAACAGTCAGGCCAACCCCAGGGAGGACCAGAGTACCCTGGAGCTCAGGATGTTCCACTGCAAAGAGAAGTTCCCTGGTCAGATTATAAGGGGGCTTTTAGATGCAAAATGTGCTGTCCTAGGAAGAAGCCGGATGCACAGTGTTACAGATCAGGTCGGCTCTGAGTTGGTGCACGTGATTCAGTGTGTGTAAATTTATTCACAATACAGTACCGTGGCATTTGGTCAACTTGATTTAGGAGTTTCACTTCTCAGATTATATATATTATAAATATTAACGGAAGATGCAGAGAGAATGCAGTAAAGGCTACCATCAAGTCCACAGCAAGGGAGAAGAGCAAATTAGGGACATTATAATAAAGTAAAATAATGAAAGTCCATAAACCAAAATACTTTCTAGAAACTATGAGAGATCAAGCTACAAGTTTAAAAAAATAAAAGAAGCAAAGGAAAAGCCAACTTCAAAGTCAGCTTATGCAATGCCTTCCTAGGCATTAATTGAAACCTGGTCTTATTAATGTCTTAAATAATCAACATCTCCAGTAATCCCTTCTGCAGTGTCTAGGAATTCATCTTGTCACGGTGAAACTTTTAGTTTGAGGACTTAGGTTCTTTAGAAACTCCCTTTACTTTTGAAAACAGGACATTTTTATTCCAAATTAAAGAACCCTCCCCAATATATTTCTAAAGAATATTTTCAGAAAATTTTTAATTACAAAATATTATACATTCATTGAGGATTTGGAAAATACAGAAAAGTGTTCTAAAACCTCACTCTAATTCTACCATCAAGAAACAACCACTGTCGGCTGACTCACACCTGTAATCCTAGCACTCTGGGTGGCTGAGGCAGGAGGATCACTTGAGCTCAGTGTTCAAGACCAGCCTGAGCAAGAGTGAGACCCCGTCTTTACTAAAAATAGAAAAAGTTAGCTGGGCGTGGTGATGCATGCCTGTAGTCCCAGCTACCTGGGAGGCTGAGGAAGGAGGATCGCTTGGGCCCAGGAGTTTGAGGTTGCTGTGAGCTAGGCTGACGCCATGGCACTCTAGCCCGGGCAACAGAGCGAGACTCTGTCTCAAAAAAAAAAAAAGAAAGAAAGAAAAAAGAAGAAATAACCACTGTTAAATTTGGTGTATTTCCTTTCAGATTTGTATTCTATAGAGATAAAAGAGGAGAGACACAGAAATTTACTGTTTAAAACAAAAATTAAAATCCTACTGCTATGGTTTGAATGTGTTCCCTCCAAAACTCATATTGAAACTTAATCCCTCTTGTGGTAGTTTTAAGAGATGGGGCCTTTGGGAAAGTGATTGAGTCCCAAGAGCTCCACCCTCATGAATGGATTAGTACCTTATACAAGGGCTAGAGGGAACTAGCTCAGCCCTTACATTTCTTTCCACCCCTTCTGCCATGTGAAGGCACAGCTTTTGTTCCCTGCAGAGGATGCAGTGACAAGGCACCATCTTGGAAGCATAGACCAAGCCTTTGTAACTGAAATTAACTATTAATACGTTCATTTGCCCACACACGATGGAAAGCCATCCACCAAAGCACCAAGTTCATTGTCAGGTGGCCACACAAGGAGGCAGGAGTCAAACTCAGATCTGTCTCCCAGAGCTGGGGGTTGGGGCAGGTTGTATAGTCAGAGGGTAATGAGGCATGGTCTGATTGGGTCTTGCAATGGGGTGATGCCATGGTTCAATCTGATTGGATCCTGGATCCTGCCTTGCAGTGTCTACTTCTGAATTCAGTCCCACTCATTGGTCCAAACACTAGGATCCACCCATGATTACACATTTGGTTCATCTGCTGCCCCCAATAGTAATGTCTCGGTTACCCAAGACTATCTTCGTATGCTCTCATCCTACATTCTTTTGAACCCAGTCCCACTAGGCTTCCCCCACCACTCCGCTAGATCACCACTGAGACCATCAGGGACATCACCAGTGAGATCACCAATGAACTCATACTGCTCAAGCCAATGGGCAACACTCAGCCTTCATCCCACTCCACCCATTGGCAGCCTCTGACCACCGTCCAGGAAATGCTGTTTCCTTGGCCTCCATGACTGCCCTCTCTGGGCTCTCCTTCTACTTCACTAGGCATGTCCTATTGCCTTTTCTGAATTCCCTTCATCTTGCAAACCTCTGCGCATTGCCACACCCAGGCTCAGTCTTTGGACGGCTCTTGTCTTCCTGCTCCCTCCCTAGTTCAGCTGGAATGTAGCACAAGTTAGGAGAGTGGGTGTTTTAAAGCTGCTAGTGTTGGTTTGGACCAATCTTTCAAGAGCACTTATGCCAGTCAAATAATTTAGACAAGGAAGAGATATCACAGGATTTTGAGTCAAGATGAGGATGCGGGAGGGGGTGCCAGGCAAGGGGTTAGTAGTGCGCGGCTAGAACAATGCTGTGCCTGAAGGAGATTAACTTGAGAAGGCATTTAGCCGCAAGGCATAGGGACGTAATGCCAGAAGGAGCTGTTCAAACAGCTCGGTGCCCAGTTGAGCGGGACTTTATATGTATTTTTGAGATTTTGAGAAGAAACTGGTAATCCAGCCAAGAAATTCATAGACATGTACGGGCGTATACACAAACACGCATCCCCAATAGAAGCAAAAATTCCTCAAAGATTCAGTTCCTTTAGGTTATGGCTTGTATCGCTTGTTGAAATTAATCACCTGGGAAGGCAGTACACTAACTCTCAAGTTGTTTCCATTGCTACATGAGCATGTGTACAATGTGCTTTCCATGCAGTCAGGATTGGTGGAAAGAAGGGTCTCAGTCCCAGAGCCAGAGCCATGGTGGGAGGCAGATAGATCCCCGAGGAAGGTGCAAAAGCCAGCGAGTCAGATGCTGCAGGTTTGGTCACGGGGGGATGTCCTCTGTGGAGGATGCGTCGAGCAGGTCCCTTCCTCTTCACGGAATGGCCTGGACGGCCAAGCCCAATCAGTCCCTCCATAAGTTAATTTTGACCATTATCTTTAGGGACCACAAATTCACTAGAAAAATTAAAAAATAAAAAATAAAAAAAATCATAGCTACAGACATATCACCAAGAGTGGTCTGGCCTATCATTTCTTGGCATCCTGCAGGATTCTCGCAGACAGAGCAGGTCTGTGAGAATGTGAAATTATTAAAGAATGAGACAAACATCCCTAGAGTTACCTTCATCCCTGCCTGAGAGGTTTAATGGTATCTTAATCCAGATTACCTACATACACTAATTAAGACTTTGAATTCAAATTGTTCTTTTATCACACTCTAAGTGATAGATTGTCTTTTAAAAAGAAAAAGGGTGTTTGTTCAAAGGTAAACAGGGCATTTATTGCTGTGCGATTATGCAAAGTCCTTCCTGATAGCTACTGAATTCTTCACAATAATCTTTGAAATCTGTAAAGAGACATGATTTGCTTGGCCTTCATCAAACAAGATTTGTCAGAAAGTGAACAGAGTCTTTAAGACCAGAGCCCAGTCCTAATGGTAATCTGGTTAAAGACTAACTGAACTAAAGATAAGCGCACCGGGCTGGAGCAGCTCCTGAGTGTCTCATCTGGTTAGTCTTGCTGAACACAAAGTATTTCAGCAAAGCATGCTGATGGTTATCAGGGCTACACCAAAAAGAAAAAAGAGGTGACCTGCATATGCACCTTCAATGTCAGCTTGCAGTTACAGTCACAGCTAAAAATGCAGTGTATGTCTGGGGAATGGGCGTGGAGTGAGACTTAGAGCCACTGAAGCAATCAGAGCATGTGAGGTGAGGACCAGACTTTGATTCAATCCTACAGTCAGTTTTGGCAGACTTGCCTTCCTCACTCCGGCATCATTCCTGACCACCGCATCCCACTCTTGTCTGACTTTTGCTACCATTTCCTCACCACCCACATCCATCCTACTCTGGAATTCTGAGTGCTCAAACAATTCTCACGCTCCAGGAAGTTCTTGGGACTGCTGGGCACATGCAGTGGCCTAAAACAGGAGGAGTTGTAGGTGACGTTGATGAGTCGCCCAATATGTAGAAGTGATGTTTGGGGCCAGATCAAGGGCTGTGTAGGAGGAAAGAGTTTCATGCGTGAAAGGTCTGAACCTTGATGCCACCGTGGTATCATACGTTACCAGACCCCTGGCCATCGTGCTGAACTCCTCAGCTGACATTTAAATTTCAACATCAACCAGAGAATCATAAACCCTTGTGCTCCTGATGAGTAGCAATCTTGGGTTTTGTAGCTTTTAGATGCACTCCCCATGTGATCCTGCAGCCATGTGTAGGCTGAGCATAAACGCAGAGTCACTGGATAAATAAATACATTGGGCGGGGACTGAACCTCAAGGTCAGTGTTTCAAAATCAAGAGCACAGGTGTTGGGGGTGGGAGAACAGTCAGAGTCACCTATCCTCAGGTGAGCTGGAACAGGAAGGGATTGAGAGCTGACACCTGCCCAGAGTGATGAGGATCCATAGACCTGTCCTGAGCCCTGGCATTGTCTTCTGGGAGGAGAGCAGTGTCTGAGTGCTGGTCCAGCTGCTTCTCTTACCAGCCAAGTGACTTTGGCAAAGATGCTTATTAACCTCATTGTGTCTCAGTTTCCTCATCTGTAAAGCGAAGATAATAATTCGTATGCCACCTGAAGATGCTAGCAGGATTAAATCGTCAGTAATCAATAATTATAGCTGCTAGTACTAGTAGTAGTAAATTTTAATTAGTATTAACTTGACAAAAAAGCTGCTTTACATAATCACTGATCAAAATACCATTTCCAAAGCGTGTTAAGATGTGCCTTCTTAAAAGCTTGTCTAAAAGCAGTGGCGGAGCTGAGCGGGAAGTCATGGGACGTCATCAGCAGTGCAAGCCACACTCGCATTTCACATGGAACTCAACAAACAAGCAGAACCGAAATCTGCACACACAAGCAGAGTTTGGGAGATCACACGGCACATAGTTCTGCAGAGTAAGTAATATGAAAGCATATTGGCGTGCGGTGGCTCTGCAAAGGTGGGGATTAACTGTGACCTGAGAAAATGCCAGCAGGCCATCTCCAACATTCAGAATTTGTGTGAGAGAATACTTTCCCTTCTCCTGTGAAAAGCAATCAGGTACGTTGTCTTCTAATTTTTGTCCTTGTGACACAACATTATGTCATCATAAGCATCTGGTTACATGCTGGCTTTTTCCAGTGTGGGTCTAAAAAGAGTGTTAATGGGTAATAGGTACTGGCTGTAAATCTTATCTTTAAATCAAACATTCTAACTTTTTGACCTAGTGTTTTAAGATGTGGGTGAAGCAAGCAATTTCCAAGAATTCATTCAGCATCCCGCCTTTATCTATTTTCTTAAACCACATTCTTCTCCTTCACACTTCTTTCCTCTCTTGTCCCACGGTTTAGAAAGTAGTGAGATTGTTCCAGGTGTTCTGTAAAAGCTCTCTCTCTGTTATCCATGAGATAACAGAGACTCAGAACAGTTAAACAACTTGTTAAACTTCTGCCTAGTAAAATGCAGTCAGCCTGGGATTCAAATTTGAGTTAGCTTGGCCCCCAAGACTATTTATTGTCTTTCCACTGCTGTTATCTTGTGGCCTCCAGCATGTGTTTTATCCAGACTTTGAACTTTCCTTTATTCTTGTCCTCTGCTTTCCCCGACTCATTTAGCTGTATGTCTTTCACCCAAACCTTTCCATGTTTGTGGGCAAAATTCTGAAGAAGGTCCCCTGTCCTGCAGGCCATGTTCGCACCTCTTCCTCCAGCCTGAGCTATGGAGTTGCTACCCTGGACACAGGCCAGGGTACCACTGATTAGAAGAGAGAACTCAAATGCCCGCAAGCCAAGTCCTGCTATGGCCTTGGGAAGCCATGAGGATGCCGGTCCCCTCTCACTATGGCCAGGGACCTCAGACTTTGTGTGCACAGCATCACTGAGGGATATGCTAGAGCTAGCACGCCCAGCCCCACAGGCCTGAGAAATGCTGATTCGGGAAACCTGTTCAAATGTATAGGGAGGTGGCTGTGAGCTCTGACTCTACTACGAGGCTTTGGTTTTAGTCCTGTGTCACCACATATTACCTGTGCCACCTTGGACTAATGACTTAACCTCTCTGTGCCTCAGTTTCCTCATCTGTAAAGGGAGATAACATTAGTACACAACTCATAGTTTTGTTGTCAGAATTAACCACAATAATAATACCTGAAAAGCATTTAGCATGGTACCTGGTACCTAGTAAGTGCTTAGTAAATGTTCACAGTTCTTGTTGACGATACCAGAATTTGTGAACTACTGTCCTAGGCAAACACAAAGGTCTTACTTGGACTGCATCTGCTCTGGGACCAGTAGAGGAGTTACAGTTCTGACCTTCCCTGTCTACCTGGGACAACACGTTCCACAGGCTCCAGAGTGAATTATTTTTCAGTTCGCTCAGTTCCAAACACATAACGAGTCAGTTCCCTGATAAGAAGCAAACCCCTGAGGGCTGCCCAGGTGGAGAATACCAGATTCAAGGCAGAGGGTAGACCTCACTTTCTAGCATAAATGACTAGAAAACTTGTATTAACTATCAATTAATTTATTAATAATCATTAAATGATTAGAGACTCCTAGAGCCACTTTCCTTATTCGCAAGCACCTCATCCATTTCCCATTATATATTTCGTTATTAAGCCCAACTCAGCAATTCTAAATTAAGTGCCCGAGTGCAGGGCACTGTGCTAGGTACGTACGCACCAGGAAATGAAACAGATGGTTCTCCTGCCCTGGGCGAGTTTATAATCTAGTGGAGGGACCAATGGTAAACCTGCACACAAACAAAAATAACATAATTGGAGATTGCATAAGTTCTATGATGGATAAAACTAGAGGCCAGTGATAGAGAAAAATGGGGAATTTACTTAGTTGGGGGAATTCTGGGAAGAGACTTTAACCTGAAGCTTGAACGTGGACCAGCCAGGTGAAGGGGATGGCAGGAGGACAGGTGAGTGCCTGAGGAGCTGAATGAAGGCAGGAGCAGGTGGTACGAGAAGACCCTGGTGCCAGGTAAGGCAGGCCTGGTGGGCTCTGACAAAGAGGTGGGATTTAATTAGAAAAAGAACCTCTTTCCTTTAGCTTACTGTGCAGAATGCAGCCCCAATCTCATCTGTTCTCATCATTACAGAATTTGTGAACAGAGCCCTGTCCCACACTCCCCCGGTCCCTTCTCTGTGAATCCTTTTCCAAAGGGTGTCACCTCTCCCAGGCCTTGGCAGCAGGCTGTTTGCTTACCCAAGCCTCCCTCTGCAACACAGGAAATCATATTTTGGGGAGGTGGTTATTGGGAGGGTCCCACATTTTTCGCTTCTCCCATTTAGTAATCATTGAACATTTGACTAGCTAGTTCTCTCGCATAAAACCTATACTTTCAGGCAAAATGAAAGTCTGAATATTTGGAGTTGGACATCTAAAGGAATTTCCCAAAGCAGTACATAAACATTTCCTCTTTTTGTTCTGGACTTTAAAGACTAGATTCTAACAGTCCTATGAGAGTTAAGTGCTGATGACTTTCAAGAATAACCAAGGTCATTTTAGCCCATGACATGGCAATGGAGACCTCCTGTGTTCATTTTGAGTAATAGCTGCTCGTAAGAACATTTTTTCCCCTCTGATCTGAAGAAAACTAATGGTATTACACAGGAAAATGTTCTTCATGCACCAGGGCCATTCTTAGGAACTCCATTCATTCATTCACTCGATAAGTATATTTTATTGACACCTTTTCAAATGTAACTTAACAGGCAAGGGAATCTGCTCACTGGACTTCAGTGTCATCATCTGTAAAGTCAGTAAGTTTTGGACCATGTGCTATGCAGGGGCTTTTCAATTCAAAAATCCCAGGAGCCTGTGATGAGAACTGGAGACCTGAGTTCTAGTCTTGCCTTTGATTTGAGGACTCAAGTCACTGCCCCTCACTCGCTCTCAGGGTCCTCAAATGCAAAGGTTGGGGATTGGATTAAGCGTTCCCCTGGGCACTTTTGCAGCTACTTCAAATTTGTAATTTCAAAATTTCCACCCAAGTTCACGGGCTTGAAAGAGTCACCACGACAGCTTGTCCAAGTCCATGGCTGTGCCCAAGCTTGACTCTCAGGCTGGGGGTGCTCCATTACCTTGTGGTCTCTGTCCCCACGAGAAAGAGCATAAAGGCCAGCGAGGGACCAGAGAAGAAAGATCCTAACATGAAACTATGGAATATAACTTCAGCTCTCCAGACACCACCCGACAAGGCAGAGTTGGAAACTGGGATCTACTCGACACTGTTCTTATCTTGACAAGGATATCCAGACGCCATCGGCGGCCAGAGATGAGGCTCCTGAGACGTGCTAGTCTTTAAGTTTCTGATCTTCTGGCCCCGTCTGACAAATAAAAATAGCTAAAATTTACTGGGCATTGTGTATATGGGTAAGCACTGTTCAAAAAACCTTGTATGTATTATCATTTAATCTTCACTACAACACTTTCTGGAGGTAATTATTCTCCCCACCTTACAAGTCAGGAAATCAGAGAACAGAGGTTAAATAATTGGCCGGAGCCCACGTGCTCCTGAGGGGGATGTGGCATTCAGCTCTGCAGCCCTGCCCCTAACACCCTCCAACCCCTGCTCCCAGCAGCCCCAGCCCAAGAGCGTGTCCTCGATGCATACATATTGAACTAATTAAACCAGAACTCACTTCGAGATCCCCCTCTGGAATGTTCAGGGCTCCAGATTATGCCAGAGCCTTCCCTTCCTTTCTGGGCCCTGAGCTTCTCAGCCCCACAGGTCTATTCCTTTCCTTAGTAGGTGTCTCCCCCGCTGGACTCTCATGGCCACCCTTGGAGAGTGGCCTCACCCACACCTCCAACCCTGCTCGTTCAGTCTGTACAGGTTCCCTCTTTCAAGAAACTGGGTAACAAGCATCCCTGGGGCTGGGTCAGGGAGCTCTTAAATGGCACTGCCTAGTAATCAGCCTTTTATGAAAGCATCCTATGTTCTTTTTAGGCCATGAACCAGGAACTCAGGATGGGACCAGGCTGCACATGGCAACTCTCTACCATGGAGTGAGCTTTGCTCCACAGGGCGCTTCCTGCACAGGGATTTCTTCTCCAGCTCCTCCTTCCTCAAGGCAGGTTCAAGCTCCAATTCATCTCCATCCTTTCCAATTGAAGGAGGGAAGAAGAAGGGAACTAATATTTATCATCCACCGTGGTACTAGGCTAGCTACTCTACATGCCTTAATCTCAAGATATTATTGTACACATTTTACAGATAATGAAACCAGGGAATGCCCACAATGTTTGCATAACTTGCAAGTGTGAACAAAGCCAGTGAGTAGCAGCCCTGGAATTCAAACCAAGATAAGTCTGGGGCCAAAGTCCAAGCTCCTGCTACCCTAAGCTGTCTTGCAGGTGTTCCTTCCTTAGCCCCTCCTGTTGGCCTCCTCTGGGATCCCAGAGTCACTGGGCAGGTAATAAGAGGGTGTATTTTGGAAGCAGAAAAAAATGAAATTTGAAGACCATATCTTTACCCGTAAAATGGTAATAAAAATTCCTACCTCTGGGAGTTCTTAAAAGGATTAAATAAAATAATCCAGGTAAAGAATGTAGCACTGCGATTGGAAAAGAATAACGATATGTATTAGCAATTCTTCTCCCCGTCCTCCTCCTCCTCTTTCCCCGCCAGCTTCACCTCCTCTGCCGTCTCTGGGCTCAGGTGATCCCACACTGGGCCTCACACCATAGAAGCAATGACACCAGGCCCTTCAGAAGAGGACGCAGCAGCAGCAGCATGGGAGGAAAGAAAGGTGCCTAACTTTGCATCCAGACAGGCTCGGCCTCAAAGGAACACAATCTAAAATCATATGCAACAGCAAACATTTTTTGAATAGAGAGATGAGTTAGACTCTGATTAAGATTTTTAAATGAATTGCCTAAAATCACATAAGAGAAATTGCACAAAGGCAAAGAGAAAGCAACAAATAACAAGAATACGGAGCACTTGAAGACATTATGTGCCAGAGTAAATGGGCCGAATTCCTCTCATGCTGACCTATAAACATTGGATTAAAAAAACAAAATGCAATAAAATATTTATTCTGTACCTCCTTTTCTTTTCTTTTCTTTTTTCAGCATAAGATAGGCTATTCTATGAAGGCAGATATTTTCAAGTTTATTTTTATAAAAATATAGTAAATTGAGAAGGAACATTCTTAGGAAAGTTTTTTTAAGATTACAGTTAGATGGAACCAACATGAGAAAAATTATAGATTAAAGATAAAGAGATGAAACTGCATTTACCTATGCATTTCTAAAAAAAATCTTTAGTGTACAGTATCTTGAGCCTAATAACTTTGTATTCACAGTCTTCTATCTGTTTATCTTTAATAAAGTGGTTTATATATGTGTGTGTGTGTATATATGTAAATGGTGAGTCTTCCAGTCGAATGTGATGAAATAATCATTTGTTTTCCTTCACTTCCTCTTGAGAATTTTTCAAAAATTTCAAAAACGGTATTTTTTTAAAAAATAAGGCTTAAATTTACAAGTATGAAAAGAAAAGGAGAGCCGACATCCCCAGCAAAATTTGGAAGCTGTGGGGTAAGTGACTTAGCAGACCAGAGAAGGCTGAAACCTCAGCCAGCAGTGGGGGAAGACAAGGCCCACCCAATCCGTGCCACGGAACCCTGAAAGGATCCGGGAATTCAAGGCACAGGGATCTCTGAAGGTGGGGGTACAGGCGAGACTCACTACAATAGGGTTCCCTGGGGGGTTTGGATGGGAAGTATTCAAACTAGTTGGCCCCTCCCAGACCCCTCCCTGCCTCAGGATCCTGAAAAATGATGATTATGTGAAATTCTACATCCTGAACTGCGAAACACCACTCCCGCCACTCCCTTCCCCAACTCAGCCCCCAGAAAGCTGAGTCTTACACCCCCAGACAGAGTAATGACCTCCAGACTATGACCGTTGGGGTTCCCCAGGAAAGTAGCCCAGTCAGGTCTCCCCAGAGAGACCCTCAGGCTGGCCAGCCCCACCTGTGCTCCCAAAGCGGTGACATGAGGTTCTCAGTGCTCTGTCCTTAAATATGAGCAGTCAGCCAGGGGTCCCCAAACACCCCAAGAAAGCCCCTGTCCTGAATGAGAGACTGAAACAAACAGGAATAAACAGGGGAGGGGAGCTAAAGAGAAGCAGAGACAACATGGTGAGAAACTGCCATCGAAATCTGCAGAAAGATATGAGATTTGGCATTTGTTGAACTGGAACAGGATGGTGTTTTAAAAATTCAGAGAACAATTTAGATGGAAATTAAACACCTAAAAGCTGAAATGAAATATCTGATTGAGCCGGGCGTGGTGACTCACGCCTGTAATCCTAGCACTCTGGGAGGCCGAGGCGGGCGGATTGTTTGAGCTCAGGAGTTTGAGACCAGCCTGAGCAAGAGCGAGACCCCATCTCTACTAAAAAAATAGAAATAAATTAGCTGGACAACTAAAAATATATATATATAAATTTAGCTGGGCATGGTGGTGCATGCCTGTAATCCCAGCTACTCGGGAGTCTGAGGCGGGAGGATCACTTGAGCCCAGGAGTCTGAGGTTGCTGTGAGCTATGCTGACGCCATGGCACTCTAGCCCGGACAACAGAGTGAGACTCTGTCTCAAAAGAAAAAAAAGAAATATCTGATTGAGAAGTTGTAAGATAAATTGAAGAAATCATCCAGAAAATAGAATCAATGACAAAGAGATGGAAAACAGGAGAGAAAGGACAGGAGAATGAGAGGACCAATGCAAGATCTATGTCTGAACAACACAAGTCCAGAAAGAACACACAAAATGGGAGCAAATCATGAAGGGAATGATTCAGGAAAATTTCCCAGAAGTGAAAGACACAATTGCCGGCTTATAGGGACCCATTAAGTGTCCCACCTAACGAGTAAAAGACGACCCATATTAAGGCACTTCATCTGGAAATTTCAGAACATCAGGGATAAAGAGAAGACCCTAAATCTTTAAGAGAATAAAAGAAGCTAATCTACTATAAAAAAAGGGGGGGAATCAGAATGGATTAAGTTTCTATCGCAACGTAAGAACCTAGTAGGGAATGTAGAAATCCCTTCCACATATTTTTTTTTTTTTTTTTTTGTCTCGCTCTGTCACCCAGACTAAAGTGCAGTGGCCAGAGCTCATTGTAATCTCTGACTTCTGGGCTCAAGTGATCCTCCCGCCTCCACCTCCCAAGTAGCTGGGACTAAAGGTATGTGCCCCTATGCCCAGCTAATTTTTTTTTTTTTAGAGCTGGGATCTCACTATGTTGCTCAGGCTGTTCTCAAACTCCTGGCCTCAAGGAATCCTCCTGCCTCAGCCTCCAAAGTCACTACAGGCATGACCCACCACTCCCAGCCACCTTCCACGTTTTGAAAGAGAAATTTCCAACCAAAAAAAAATTTTTTTTATTTCAGCGTATTATGAGGGTACAGATGTTTAGGTTATGTATGTTGCCCTTGCCCTTCCCGCCAAGTCCGAGCTTCAGGCATGTGCATTCCCTGGATGTTGCGCATCTCACTCTTTGTGTGTGCATATACCCATCCCCTCCTCCGTCCTCCCCCCACCCCCCGCCCAACATCCAATAGATGTTATTCTTATATGTGCACTTATGTGTCGATCAGTTAATACCAATTTGATGGTGAGTACATGTGGTGCTTGTTTTTCCATTCTTGGGATACTTCACTTAGTAGAATGCGTTCCAACCCT
>RJWJ010028781.1:0-20963 GCA_004363605.1 Indri indri | reverse complement strand
ATAAAGGAAAACTTACCCATGCAGAATTTTCACAGAAAGTAGAAACACTGGGTTTTGTCCCCTTAATCCAACACTTTCCTAAAGGATATAAAAGAGTTCAGGCTGAAGAAAGAATGAGAAAGTATCTCTGTAGAAAGTTGTTGGGGGCTGGGGCGTTTTCCCTTCTCTTCCCTTTAGGGGTGGAGGGGAAGTGCTTCCTTTGTACCTCAAATCTGATGAGGGTGGCTGGAGGGGACTGAATCTCGGCTTGCTCTGTGTCTCCTGGAGTTTGGGGGTACACAAGAGAGTGGTGCTTGACTCACAGTGAAGATGACCCAAGATGGACATAGCCGGAACTGCTCATGATGACGGAGTGAGGACGATGGCAGCAGGGGAGCACGGACCGGCGTGGAAAGGATGTGTGAGTTCCTACGGGCCAGGTGACCGCCATGGAAGGTAGCCAGGTAAAAGCTACATGAAGGACCCTTCCCAAGACGAGGAGACCAAAGCTGTATGAAGTTGTGGGTCCACCACCCGGGGAGCGAGGGAGGAAGTGCAGGAGAGAAGATTTGAAGATTTCTGTTTGTGCTACTCACGGGCAACCTTAGCATTTCCCTTGCTAGTACCCCTGTGGCCTTGTAGAGTTCTGCATGTTTTGAATGTTTTTCCTACCCAGGAAGAAAGATGAAATAATTTTTAGTTGAATTTTCCTTTTAAGACAAGGACGCATTATGGTGTTGGCAGCCAATAATTACTGAAGACTTTCCCATTAGTAAAACAAAATAAAGCAAAACAAAGCAAAGATCTTTCTGTTAGTTGGAGGGTGTATCACCCTTGAGGAAATTATGCAGTTGAAAGTTCAGCCCTGACTATCCACTGTGGTCAGAAAGCACCAATGTTAGACCGTAATAGAACTACTCGAGCAAGATGTTTTTTTTTTTTTTTTCCCCCTCACTTCCTTGCCAGCCTGCTCCAATGCAGGTTTCTGCCTGAAATAAGCCTGAACTAAGGGAGATAATTTAAGAGTACTGCATTCAATGGGATTGCTATTCTGTCTGCAAGTAACTGGAAAATCTGTATAACCCCTTAAGTTTTTATCCAGGGACAAGAAGAAAGGTGACAGAGTTTGCCGGGGGTATTTGTGATAAAGAATTGACTTGGAGTTTTCCCCCTTTTGAATTCTATCTGTTCAGCATAATAGTTATATATACGATTACATACAGCATAATAGTTACATATAAAATACAAGCAATAATACATATAGTTTAATAATAACTATTTTTAGCTTCTGGCTTGGACCATATGTTGAAACCCATTCCCCTAGACCACATTGTGACATGTTTCTCCCTAGTACAGGGAGCTCTACTTGTCTCCAAATCTGGGTGCTGGCAATTCATTTCAGGTGTCCTCAAAGAGGTGTTTTGAAGATTTCTGTTCGTGCTACTCATGGTCAATCTTAGCATTTCCTTTGCTATTACCCCTGTGGTCTTTAGAGTCCTGTGTGTTTTGAATGCTTTTCCTACCCAGGAAGAAAGATGAAATAGTTTTTAGTTGAATTTTCCTTTTAAGATAAGGACGCATTATGGTGTTGGCAGCCAATAATTATTGAAGACTTTCCCATTAGTAAAACAAAATAAAGCAAAACAAAGCAAAGACCTTTGTACTATTTACCCTCCAGGTTACCTTCCAGAAGCCACCTTGTCATAAAAGAATCACCTGGCTGCATCTACAGCCACCACTTTGCATGGGGTGGCTACGTGTAATTGTTTTTCTTTTACATTTAATTTTCTCTGCCAGCTAGTGATAGCTCTTTTGGGAGACAAAGGATGCTTTTTCAATAAATGTGTCATTCATATAAGCATAGGCACATGTATTAAAGATTTCCCTTTCAAACAAGGACACCACAGACTCGAATCTCACTTAGGTTTTAAAATATTCCAGATTATACAACTTCTAAGTCTACTCATTAAGTCAAGTCTCTTGTTTTGCACAGGTACACCACTCACCTGAGCCATCACTCCAACTCCAAGTGGTACGTGCTCGCGCAGTGGTTTGCTTTCCAACAGACGAGAGAGTCATCGCTGTATTTAAAGCTTGCATAGCGTCAGTATACATTTTCGACATACAGAGATTATACACAGATGGCGGATTGTGGCCATCTTGCAAATATATTTCTATAATCATTTTTACAGATGGAAAATGTGATGATGAAAAGAAAAGAAGTGGTTCTAAAGCACAGGAAATATGTTCAAACAGCTACCTCCCCCAAAACAAACTCGAACCACTTTGCATCAGATCTTGGCTTGTGCTTTTCTGTTCTCCCCTCAAGGCAGGATTCGGTTTTCAGATTTTTCACGGCTTTTTCCATACCCAATAAATTTTGTTTCTGATTTTTGCAATTCTCACTAGGTATTTCAATTACTCGTCAAGAAATTATACAGGATGGCATGGTGGCTCACACTCGTGATCCCAGCATTTTGTAAGGACAGGCAGGAAGATCACTTGACGCCAGGAGTTTAAGACCAGCCCAGGCAACATAGCAAGACCCTGTCTTTACAAAAGACAAAAAAAATTAGCCAGGCATGGTGGCACACACACACCTGTAGTCCCAGCTACTGGGGAGGCTGAGGTGGGAGGATCGCTTGAGCCCAGGAGTTTGAGGTTGCAGTGAGCTATAATCACACCATGCAATCCAGCCTGGGTGACAGAGTGAGACTCTGTCTCTAAACAACAACAACAAAAAACCAAATAACTTCAATAAAATTACGATAATTAGGTTGAAGATGATTCCCCATCTCTCCTGATACAATTGGCCATCAAGGTTTTAAGCGTAACCACTGTGGAAGATTCCCAGATGTCCCTGCATGAGAAAGTATTTACCTAGTATTTTAAGAACCCTGTTTTGAAATCTTATCCGTTCGCCCACTATGGTTTGCTCTGTTAACTCAATTACCTTAAAAAATAGCAAAGATAAAATTCACCAGAATCTAATTTCATTTTATCTCTTTTCTACCTTCCCAGAATCTTTCTTATTGCTATTTTATTTGCCATTGGTTATATTTGGAGAAAAATTTCTTCATTTAGACCATATATATCTCATTAAGTATGCATCTCATCAATTTCACATTTAAAACAGCAAAAATAATTTTTATCACAAACGCTACCTAGTAAGGAGTCATACAAATTCAAAGATAATTTTTTCTAGAACCTTTATTTCCTTTTCACTTCACGTATATGAAGTTATTCTTGCTTTCAAGTTACTTCCTGATTAACAGAAAACTCTGTCAAATATATTTTTCCAAAGGTCCAAAATACATCCATGAAAATCTTTTGGGAATCCTTTCTCTCAGCCTGAGTCAATACGAAATAAAATTTTATAGTAGCTCGAGAGTCTCTTGGCCTTCCCCATACCTACCTTTGATGTGTCCTCTCTTATCCTCCAGTGACATGTCAGGACAACTCACTGGTCCCACAGCTTTTCCAGTCCGCCCAGCTAATATCTTTGCACAGAAAATATTACCTAAAAATTTACAAAAATAAATTAACATCCTTATCTCTAAAAAGAGCCATACGGTAAAATATTAAACATGTTTACATATATATTCCTCTTCTTCCCTTCTCTTAGTATTAATAGATATTCCAACACTGGGAGACATTGGCAGATGAAAATAATGTAGATAAATGGTTTCATGCTGCCATTAAGTTCCTAGGAATCTTCTAGAATGGCTGCTGGGACAATCAGAAGTAGTTTCCTCTAATGTCTTGGAAAAGAGCAGTTTTTTGAATAAGACCACTCACTTTTCTTTTCACTTCTAGCTCACGATGTCTTTAACACCTTTTATTCTGTAATTAAAAAATATTAGAGATGTGTTTGAGGGTGGCTGCCACAGCGGTAGCTGGTTGGCATAGAAACGGGTAACTGGCCTGGTGAGCAGCCCACGAGGCCTGGTCCTAACAGATGAGTTATCCCACAAGTCAGATTCACTCCGGCAAGATTTTTGTACTGAACAATTCAAAGATGACTGAAGACAGTGACAGGGTTTGAGCTGAAAAGTCACAGGGAGCAGGAGTTGGAGCAGTTATTTTGGGGCCACGTGCAAGATATTATAATTAAACCAAAAAAGCAGATTGAGAAAGAGAAGAACGAAGCAGACTCATGGAAAGAAGCAGAAGGGAGAAACCACAAAGTCCTGGGGTGCGAAAGAGAGAAAAAGAAAGGGGCTGGGGAAGAGAGGTCGGACCTTGAGTTTTCTAGTGTTCATATTCTGGAAAGCCCGGCTTTCCTGGCTTCTCGATGTTGACATCCATGAAATCCCTGTATTCTCCCTTTTTGGAAAATCATTCAGAGCTTAGCATTTGAGCTCATCAAGCGGACTGTCACACATGCATGGCAGAGACAGTCACTTTGAGAGGAAACACTGTTCGAGGGTTAAGGACCAAGAGCCAGGCGCCCCTGGACCACAGAGGATGAAAGGATTTGCCAAGACCCTGATTAAACTAAGACATCAGTAAATTTGTGTTTTACCTTAAAATGAGTGAATCAAGTTTTCTGCCATCTGGGGAAAATTGAGGCTTGAGGAGAAATAAGTCCATTTATTGAAAAATTTAAATTTAAAGTCAATTTCAAAGAAGGAGGTACACTTGTCTACCTGAGTTTATAGCCTGTGAAAAAATATCAGGCCACAAGAAAACATAGAGATTTCAGAAGAAAAGTTATACAAAGAAATAAAAATATTTCCTCCTCCAACATGTACATGTAACAGCTATGTTGCCCTGGTTGGTCTTGAACTCTTGGCCTCGGGCGATCCTCCTGCCTCGGTCTCCCGAGTAGCTGGGGTTTCAAGTGTGAGCTACTGTTCCAGGCTGTGGTTTTCTTAAAATGAAACTAATTTTGTTTTTTTCCCCCCTCACAATTCTAAATTAAAAAGCTAACTGAAAGTGATTTCTTGACATTGTGCAGACATAATTCCAGCACTTTCTGTGGACATTGACACACAGCCTACAATACTGCCAGATAACCTCAGGTGATGTGTTTCTCGAGTGAACACAGGGCTCTAAAATGGCTTTCTCTAATGCTCCCTAGTTGGCACTTCCACTAGATAAATATGCTTTTCTTTAAGGTGTCAGTCTTAAAATGAAATGGAAGAAGCAATTTGGCACTGAGGTCAGTCTTAGAAAGTGAAAGAAGACTAAGATCAGCGAGCTGATTTCTACGGGTGGCACAAGTCCCACATGTTGGCGAGTAAGGCCACGTTGTTTCAGATGTACTGAAGAAATAAATTTCCTGGCTATACAAAATAAAGTCTAGTGGGGAGAAATAAAAATAAGTAGTTAGCATGAGAGTGTCTTTTTTCTTTTTTCTGGATTTCCTTCCAGACTTAATGAGTGGTTGTCCATACAAACTATATTACATTTTTTGAAGCTTATAATAATTTTCTCTTGATATCATTAAATTAAAGTTTGGTGACTAAATTCAACTTTTAAATAACTAACATCACCATGTTTATTCTTTTATAAGAAGGTGGGAAAGGATAATTGGTATAATAGACATTATTATGTTGACCATTATCCCTACGTTCATAGTGAGAATCTCATTAAGCTTTCCGTGAATATTGTGAAAATGCCTGAGATACTTTGCAAAATGTTCACGTATTCATGGCAATTTTCTCTTTAAAAACAAAGCAAAAGTTAATTGTGCAGATTTATATTCTGATCCGCTCTTGTTGACTCAGAATAAAGGCTCTACATAAAACAAGAAACATAGTCACAGATCAGGTACTGTTTCTTCTTTTCACTGGAAAGTTGTATTTCCACGCTAGTGAAAAGCTAAGGCTAGGAATGTTGCCACGAAATATTAAAAATAAATTTAAAAATATCCAGCCAATTATACAAATTTGTCAAAGTAAATCTCTTAACTAACCCTCACACTTATGTGAGAGTTCAAGTTAAGTTCACTGACTGACATTTTACAGAATAAGTAATTTTCCATGCAACGATATTTAGCATAAAACTAGGAATAGGGTCATTATTACTTAGGGGGATTTGTTCTCTTCATTCCTGAACTTGTCAGCACTTTTTCATGTATTAATAAAAAATACCTCAAGAAAAAAATACTTTGGAGACGAGTTTTTAGCCACCCATCTGATCATCATCAAATCTTTTTCTCACTTTCATGATCATCAATTCCACGAAAGTGTCGCATATTTTTTCATTAGCAAAGGTGATATTTTAAGACTTTTCCAATGGAAATAGAATGGAAATAGTCCTTTTGTCTGTGTGTGTGTGTGTTACATTAATTCATTTCAAAACACTTAGAATGAAAGTAGATTTTTATTTATCAATTATTTCTTCTGAAATTTATTATCTTATTTTAAAGAGTTTGTGATTAAGTTGTTATTAAAAGAACAATGTTCTTTCCGGTATGGATGAAAAGCAATATTAACTGGACGAGGGCCTCTTCAAACTGACGTGGGTTCCGTCAAGTTCCCAGGTATATGAGTCAGGGTTTTTCAGAGAAACAGAACCATCCTACATATACAGGATGGCATGTATATCATATATATATGGAGATTTATTCTAAGGAATTGGCTTACGTGATTAGGGAGGCTGGCAAGTGCAAAATCTGCAGAGCTGATGTCCCAGTTTGAGCTGCTGTAGAACCAGGAAGAACTGATGTGTCAGTTCGAAGGCCGTCGGTCCAAATTCTGTCTTACTTGGGGGAGGAAGGCTCAGCCTTCTGTTCTGTTCAGGCCTTCAGCTGATTGAATGAGGCCCACCCACATTGGGGAGGGCAATCTGCTTTACTTGGTCTACTGATTTAAGTGTTAATCTCATCTGAAAACACACTCACGGAAATACCCAGAATAACGTTTGATCTGGGCACCCCATGGCTCAGTCACACTGACACATGAAATTGACCATTATACCAGGTAAGCCAAGATGTCAGGTAGGCTTGGGGGAATTTGAGTCCTGTCTCAAAATAGGCAATTGATAGAGGTCGAGCTGCATGACTGAGTCTAGCAGGGGATTCGATTTACAAATCAACCTTCAGATGATTAAGAGACACGTGCCGACTTCTGGCCAGGTGCATTACCCCGTAGGCCCTTACTTGGATATGAAAGGTGTGGTCATTTGCTTTAAGGTCTCAGACCTACATAGCTTATTTTTACAATTATTCTAAAGCTTTTGTGCATAGCCTTCTCCTCTGACCTTCACACATGCAAAACGGACTTAGTGTTTTAGTTTACAGCTTTTATCCGGGCAGTGAGGAAGCAGCACGCACTCAAGGACAGCAAAGTTTGGGTGCGAGAGAACGTCTGGTCACAGACTGTGAGCAGTCACGAAGCTTGGC
This sequence comes from Indri indri, assembly GCA_004363605.1. Lineage (NCBI taxonomy): Eukaryota > Metazoa > Chordata > Mammalia > Primates > Indriidae > Indri > Indri indri. Next base: position 13,633 of record RJWJ010028781.1, on the reverse strand, counting down.
TGGTCTTATCTTGCGTGTAGGAAAAGGCAGCGACTGGGTCGTTTATTTTTTCATGGAATATAGTCATGCAGGCAAGAGGCGTGGGGAATCATGTGCTTCTGTTTTTTTTTTCTTTTTTCCTGAAAGAGGAGAGCAGCACGTTGTCCCAGAGTCAGGGGTTTGCATGCTGCAAGCAGAGATGACCAGCCACAGCTTCTCACCTTTGTTGTTTTGTTTCACACCAGGTAGCAGGATTGATCCAGCACAAACCGTTTCCACGTTACTTTGAAATTCTCCTGGGCACTGCCATCAACAACGTTAGAGCGTTTCTCTGACACCACCCAAGACCTTTTGGGTATTTCAAGTTTCAGGGTTACTATATGTCATTCAGTATTGGGGCCCCTTCAGCTAATGTCCACTAGAAATGTCACTTGGGTATGGTGCATAAATATGTTTACGTATTGTTGGATTTGGTTGGCTAATTTTTTTGGAGAATTTTTGCCTCTATACTTAATTAGAGATATTGGTCTATGGTTTTCTATTCTAGTAATGTCTTTGGTTTGGTTGTTAAGCTAATGCTGCCCTTGCAGAATAAATTAGGAAGGATCATATCTGCTTCTGTTCTTAGAAAGAGATTGTAGGGAATTGGTGTAATTTCTTCCTTAAATATGCATTCCAGTTCACCATTGAACCCATCAGGTTCGGTGCTTTCTGCTTTGGAAAGCAGAATTAATTATTTTTTAAATTTCTTCAATGGACATAGGCCTGTATAGATTATGTGTATCTCATGTGAGTTTTGATAAATTGTGTATTTATGTGCCTGGTATTTTTTAAGTACATACCTTCTTAATGTGGATGTGGATAGTCAAAGAATTTTTCTCTGTAGAATTATGGATAAAATAAATTATATTATTGGAATTTTTTAATATTGAGCTTTCCTTTATTCATGAAATAAACTCAGAAAATTAAAAACATAACTAAAAACTACTGTCTGAGGATGAACCCCATTCTATGGCAATGATGAGAGAAAAACAGTCATAATATTTCCCCACTGAGAACATTTTCTTTAGCCTGAATTTATGGCATAAGCTATTTTTGGTCCAAGTGATGGTTTATAAGTAAAACGCCCATGGGGAAAGTCAAGTATCAGTTAATAATTTATAATTAATTTTCACTCTTGAAAGATATTTTCACTGGACATAGAATTTTATGGTGACAGTATTTCATTCTTTTCAATATTTTTAAGATGTCATTTCGTTTTCCTCAGCCTTGCTTAATGTCTGATGTCTACTGTAATTCTAATTTGTGTTCTTCAGTATGTTGTGTGGCTTTTTATACTAACTATCCTCAGCATTTTCTCCTTTTGTTGTTCATAGTATGAATATGATGTATTTAGGGTTTTTGGTTTTTGTTTGTTTGTTGTTTTGGTTTATCTTGCACAGTGTTCTCTGAACTTCTTGGGTGTGTGATTTTTTTTAAATGTTTTATTAACTTTGAAAAAAACTTTTGCTATTATCTCTGCCAATATTTATTCTGCCCTGTTCTCTCTCCTTTTTCTGGAATTCAATTACACACTTGTTATACTGTTTGATATTTCCCCCCAGCTCTTGGGTTCTGTTTTTTTTTTTTTTTAATTCTATTTTTTTCTTTTGGTGTTTTTGTTTGGAAAATTTCTATTGACATGCTTTTAAATTTGCTGATTTTTTTCTCAGCTGTATTGCATCTATGGATGAGTCGATCAAAGATACTCTTTATCTCAAAGTATTTTTTATTTCCAGCAGTTCCATTTGACTCTTTTTTATGGTGTTCATCTTTCTGCTGAATTTGCCCATCTGATCATACATGTTATCCATGTTTTTCACCAGCCCTTTTGATGTTATAGTCATAGTTATTTTTGATTTCCTGTCTGATAAGTTCCTGCACCAGTGTGTCATTGCTAAGTCTGGGTCTGCTGATTGATTTACCTCTAGAAGATGACTTGTTTTCTTTTGCTTCTTTGTATGTCTTACAATTCTTGGTTGAAAGCCAAACATCTTGTATAAAGCAGTACAGTCTGGGGTAAGTAGTCCTTATGCTTGGAAATGGCAGACCACATTTTTTACTAGGCTTTTAGTGAGGCAAGTTGAGTCCATCCAGTTAGGAGTTGACTTGGCTTGGGATTTTGCTGTTTCTTTGGTCGCTCTCCGTGCACTATGGCTTCAGGTGTCTCCAGCATTACTTTGAGTTTAGGATGAGGCTAGTCTGCCCGGGTTTCCTTTCTCTCAGTGTCTGCTCCATCCTCAGTTTAAGTCTTCCCTTTGTGCTTGTACCTCAGAGAAAGTATTGCTCCGTGGCCTTGAACCATCTCAGTAGTAGACTGCTGTTGTTTGATGCTTGTTAACCTGGTGGTTGTGAGATGGGCCATTCTCTGTTGTTCTGGTTTAGCCTCAGTTAGAGGCAAGCATCGGTCCCCTTGGTCTTCTCAGGATTCCTGCAGCACCTTGTGCTTTTGGAGATATCTAATTGCATTCTTACACATTTTCCAAAGCTTGAAGGGCTTTTTGTTATCGTCGTTCCCTTCTGCCAGCCATAATGTGTATTAACTTATGCCCTAAGGATGGTAAGTTTATTGTCTTTCTCCTAGTGCCTTAAGGCTTTTGTTCCCATAGGCGAGATGGGGAGAAGGACCCACGCTTGCTTTTGTGTCTTCTCTGCAGCACTTTCTTTTCTCTTCCTGGCATGCACCTGGGAGAGGATTTCACCCCAAGACTGCTTGGGGGCCCCTCCGCCCCCAAGCAGTCTTGTGAGCACCCAGTTAGGTTCATGAGAAGATCCTGTAATTCTACATAAGCTTGTAGCTCCCAGGGTTATACTACAACTTTTGTGCTAGCCCTCACTTGGTCTAAGTGGGCAACTCAAAAATCTAGCTGCATTCTTACTGTCCTTTACGGTGGCCTTTTCTTCCTCTCATGCTGGGCCCCAATATGCATGTGCTGGCATCCCATCTGTCCTTGGGGTCAGCTGTCTCACTGTAAACTTCATGTTATTTGGTTACCATGTGATCTTAGTCCTTTAGCAAATTCAAGAAAAGTTGTGTTTTTGCAGATTATCTAGTAACTTTTTTTGTTATAAATTTTGGGCTAATGCTCTTTGAGATTTTTACATTTTAAGCGTAAGCTGGAAACTTAGAAATTTATTCTTAAAAGTAAGGTAAGTGTCAACTGGGTTTCCCAGATGTGGCTAAGGTGGAAAACAGGGCCTAATCATCTCGAGAGATGAACAGGTTATTACAAATTGGTAATCCTCTGTGACTAAAATATGGCCTAAACTTTGTATGGCAGCTTGCAAAGAAACTCATGTTGGGACTAACCTCACAAAATCAGAATTAATTTAGACATCCAATTATTCAATATCAGAGAATTATCAAATATCAAAATGGACAAAACTGGGGTGGTAAAGTGGCAGGAAAAACTGCAGTGGATCTAGCCAGGATCTAGATGGAGGCTGGATGTCTTTTCTTACGAAGAAAAATGTAGAAGAAACCTAAGATCAGGCAATAAAAGAAATCTTCACTATTTTCTCCCCTCTGATCAGGCCTTCTTCTGAAAGCTGTTTCGTGTAACGAGATATTCTAGGCTCATGTTGTACCTGTCTTGCCCCATACCTGGAAACAGCCATTTTTCAGAAAAGTCTTGGCTTCTTTTAGTGGGAAATGGTATTTCAAGAATGCATGGGTACAAGAGGTGCTCATTGCTCCTGGGTTGGTCATACCTCTTCAGTGGATGGAGATATACACACATACACACAAGAAATACACAAACACATGTGCACACAAACACATATATACTAACATAAAGCATCTTATGAGTCCAATAAACTACAGAGCTACAGAGTTTTTTTAAACCTCTTCTTTTATGTCTGTATCTCCTTTTTTCCACACTGACACCCCCAGTTCTCAAGAACACAGAGAATAATAGAATTTGAGTATCGCGGTTACTCACCTCCTTTATTCAGTATGGCAGTCTCAGAATAACGATAATAATATCACCACGGCAATATAATCACTAAGGATAGTCACATTTTTTTGAATATGTTTTTCCCATTTTCCATCCTCCTTGCCTGTGTTAAACTATATCTACATTTTCTCATCATCTGGACGTCATATCCAGTATTTTCCCCCTTCTTGCTTTCATTTTTATATTATTTCTAGAAGTAGTTATGTTTTATCATTCCTACCAGTTCTCATGTTGGTATTGCTTTAATCATTTTAGTCTTTTGAAGCCTGTTTTCTAGAATATTCCTTGGGAAGGATGTGTGGGAACAATACTTCCTGAGTTCTGCAATATTGGTAACAGTTTATCTATATTGCTTATACTTGAAAGTCCATATTCTCTGCATATAAAATCTTTGCCTCACGTTTTCTTTCCTTGATTATCTTAAATAAGTTACTCCATTTTCTTTTGACAAAAGTGTTGCTTCTGAAAAAAAATTGATTTTACTTTAGCTTATAAATTGCTTGCTCGTTTTGCCTAGATATCCAAGGGAATACTTTTTTTCTTTTTGTTTTTTAATGTCCTGTAATTTTACCAAAATATGTGTTGGGGTTAGTTGATTTGGGTTGATATTCTCAAGTACATGGCATGCGCTTTCAAAATATAGTTTCAAATCTATTTTATTTTTGGAAAATATTCTTGAATTCTATTTTTTTGTATTTGTTTTGTTCCATTGTTTTTTTCTTCAGGGACTCCAATTATTTATATGTGATTTTTTTGGGTCTGTTTTCAATATTCGTAACTTTCTATTGAATCTTTTTATTTCTTTCTTAATGTCTTTCGATATTAAAATTTTTTCTATGTTCACCTTCTATTGCTTTTCAGGTTCATTGCTCTGTACGTTGATTCTTATAATCCTTCTTAGTCTTTATTTCTGAAATAATTTTTACTTTTATTTTTAATTTTTTTCCTGAGTTCTATCTAAGCTTTTCTACTTCTGATTCATATTGTTCCTTTACATCTGGAATCACTGTTAGAAGGTGGTGGTGGTAAGTTAGAAGTCTTTAGGGGTATCCATTGCTTGGGCTAATGCCCCCACCACCACCTTCTCTGGGGTCATAATTCCCTTTCTCCTGAGAGTTGGCTGTACAACCTGCCATTCAGGCACTTGCTTGGGGGCTGCTGTGTGTGTTTATCTCTGATGACAGTCATTGGTGCCATGTTCAGCGCCTGACTCAATCTGTGTCCATCCCAGTGGCTTTTGATGTTGCCCTTGAACTCAGTCTCTTTCTTGGGACTTTTGGCAGCCAAGTTTTTTTGCCAGGTGAAGAAGGTTATTCCACCCTCTGTGAGAAGAATGAGGCCAAGCTGCTGAGAGACGCAGGCCTGAGGATGGAGAAAATGTCTGCCCTCACTGGAGGTTGCAGTCATTCCCGAGGTCCTGCTCTTTCCATGACCTCTGCCAACTTGGTTGATGTGCCTGATACTGAAATATCCTTTTATAAAATCTTCCTATTGCATAAGAAGGTTTGAGTAAGGATCTGATATCAGAAAGGAAATATCTCAGAATGTCTTTATATTGTTTCTCAGACAAACAATAATCGAGCCTGGATTATGGTAAACTCAAGCTCCGTAAAAACCATATATTTTTTTTTCATTTCTGCTATATTTTTGATACTGTCTTACTACTTCTGTTCAGTGTAGTCTCATTCTAATTTCTTGCATTCAGAGTATTCTTATTTCTGCTACACAGACACCTTTAAATCTAAGAGTGGATTCACTTTCTCTTTTCCATACTTGTTTTGTCTTTGTTGTATTACTCTTTGTGTTTTCCTTTTATGTCCTACATGGGTTTTTCAAATTTGTTATTCTACTTAATTTTCTTAATTCTCTGTAGTATCTATTCTGTTGTTTACTGTGCCCAAAGCAGATTTTCCTTATGCTGTTGCATTCTCTTCTCATTTCTACCAATATTCTTTGCGTATCTACTGTTATTTAAGTCTTTTTATTTCTTAGGGATGCCTGCACCTGTTTTATAGGGGCTCTTAGATCTTTGTCAAGAGATGCAGTGTTGGAATAGTCTTATATAATTTTGAAGAAAAGAATTTTTGGAGTCATGACCTCCCTCTTAGACTTTAGGGGACCCTCTCCTCCCCTGACCATGCTGCCCCCAAGGTTTTCTTTCTTTTATGTCTTGGTAGGTTCTGTTGTTTATTCCCTGGACACTGACTGGGGAAGAGCTACCCAGGATGGCATTTTTCAACAAAGTTTAGTCTCCTTAGTCCCCTTTGTCCATTTGGGCTCAGACAACTTTTCCCTTTCAGATCAAGGTCAGAAAGTAGCATTTGACTTTCATTCTGTTTCTAATGCCTGACTGACATTCATCAAATATGACTCTCCCAGTATTAAGCTGAATCTTGTGCTTTGGGCTGTGCTAGGGAGCCAGCTGGAGTTCTCTGAACAATGTCACACATGAAAGGGTACGCCTGTCTCAGCACTCCCAGCTCTCTTATGTCTGTTTAATTTTTTTTTCAAATACAGAACATCCTGGATGCTGTGTTAGTACTCCTCTCTAAAATAAAAAGAGAAGAGAGTTAATAGAAATGATGTCAGGGAAGGACAGGACTCTGGTTACTTCTGAAAATAACTGTTTGGGTTTTTTTTTTTTTTTTTTTTGAAAGATTCCAGCCACTATATTCTGGTATTAGGTGTACGAAGGAGAAATGAGTCAGAGACTTTTCCTCTGTGTGTGTGTGTGTGTGTGTGTGTGTGTCTGTCTGTCTGTCTGTCTGTGCATGTGTGTGTCTGTGCGTGTGTGTGTCTGCAAACATCTTTTGGTTGTTAGTTAGATGATGTAATACAGAGGCTAGTAAGTTGCTTTCCAATCTATCTTCACTGACAATGCATTTAGGGGAAATTGCTTGGAAAATTTGGTATGTCTTTTTTTTCTTTTGCTATTGTCAGTCTTTGACTCTCTCTTTTTTTATTTTTATGGATATTTTAATGGGCAACAGCAGACCAGACTTCTAATCTCTGTTCATGTTCCTTATTAAATCTCATTTGATTTGGGGGAATTACACTAGCGTTTATGAAGACAAAAACTCTATTAGTAAATGTAATGGGAGCATGTTTACATTTTTATTACAAAAGACAATAAAAGACTGATAGCTTCTGTTTCTATTGCCAAGCCTCTGTTTCAGGAGCACAGAGTATCAGTACTGCAGTAATTAATAGCGTGGACTTTGGAGTCAAACAGATCTGGGTCTACATGGAGGCAACACCACTCTCTGTGACTTCGGGCTGCTTACTCGGATAGTCTGAACCTCAGTTTTCTCATGTGTAAAATGGAGGTAACAGTACCTACCATACACAGTTGTCAGGACGAATGCACTTATCATTGTGCTTGGCATGTCATAAATATTCAGTAGATGGCAGCCATGATTGATTATTACAAGTATGATAGGAGATATTATCTTTGAATTTCTTGAGTGCATGTGAAATTCATAAGCCTTGTAAGCCAGACTGTCCAATTCAATACTTGTAGAATGTAACATTTATGACAAAGACATATGCCATTATGTGCACTAACATAGAACTATTTTAATAACGCACCAGAAATAATTTTCCTGTCCTATGCCACTTACCCATATATATTAGCACGCAAACATTTCCCTAGGCAAATTGTGTAGGAACCGATTACAGATATTGAGTTATTCACTTACAGAGTTGGCAATCGGTTTACACAGAGTACATTTCTAAAATAAAATTGTTAACCTCTTTTGTGTATGGGCATGATACGATAATGGTCTCTTGAGAAAACAAAACAAAAAAAATCTCCCACATAGGAAAGAAAACAAAAAGTTCTCTGCAAAAATACTAAACCACTCCGCGCTAGTCATGTGGTGTCTCCTTGGGTGCCAGCTGAGGAGGTACGTCTAATGGAATGCATCCATGGAACAGACCCACAGATGCTTGGCTTGCGGTTGTTGGGTTCCAAGCTCTTAACTTTTCGTCCTGCCGCAGAAAGATAGGCATTATTGATCAAAGAACATGATTTGCATCCAAACTGGCATAATGCTGACAACAGAAGATACACATACTGGTAACTTCACCAAACCATTTTATGTGCTGAGACAGTTACTAACCATTTCCACTTAGGGCCACTTCCTGATTGCACAGGAATTAATTGCATAAGCCATAGCTTATCTAGCGGTATTTCTGCTCATCTTCCTTTTCTTCTTTCTCTGTTTCCTCTTTCCTTTCAGTTTCACTGTTTGCTAACTTCCTCCCCCATGGAGGTGGTCACCTTCCACAACCGAAATTTTACTCTTTTACTTCTGACAGCTACTTATATAAGAGATTTTTAAAAAGGAAAGTTTGACGCTATAATCTTTAAGTGTGTTCAAATATGTGTGAATTTCATTTGTTTTAAACTATTGTCCTTATAAAAATAGCACGATGTATTTTTTATTTTAAAACATATTCAGCTAAGGGTGGTGCATTTAAAAAAAGAGAAAAAGAGGAAGAGGAAAAAAAAAATTAGCAAATGTTAGGTTGTAAAATAGAAAAGGACCAGCAGTTGAGGAAGAGATGCTGGTTTGGAGAAAAGATGACTTGCACAGTAAGGGCATTCACGGCTTCAGGTACAATGGAAGGAGAACCCAAGTCACACACGAGTTAATGCAGATTCGTGTCTACAAAAAGTTCTAGCTGCCACTCACTAGATGTGTGACTTTAGTTGAAATCCTTTTAATATCCTTGAATGTCAACATGGTTAATTGTGCAGTGAGGTGCAAACATAAACTCCGTCATGCCCACATAGATTCTTTTAAGGAGGAATCTGAGAAAATGCAGGGGTTTAAAGTTTAAACCAGCACAGTAAATAAGACTTTTGCCTGGAGAAATGAAATGTAGAGTCTAATAGAATAAAGAAAATTCCGAGAGAAGGAGAAAAGGCAGCATATTGTAGCGAACATGAGCATGAGCTCTGGAGCTGGGCTGCCTGGACTGGAGTCCCAGCGATAGCACTTGCTGGTGCGTTATGTTGAGCAAGTTATTTACCTCTCTGTTCCTCAGTTTCCTCATCCATGAAACGGGAATGATAATGACAGCATTTACCTTACAGTGTTATTAGAAAGATTAAATAAGTTAATATGTGTGAAATGCTTAGCATCTGGCATATAATGCATGCTATGGAAATACTTATTAAATAGATTTTGAGCAGATAAAATTCAATTCTTCAATAGTCTTGATGATAGTTTTGTGTTAAGGGCTTATACTTTATGCATGAATACTTATATTATGTGAGTGTTTATTACTCTCATGTGGGTCCCACGTGGTTTGATGAATACATTAAAATTAAGAAAAATGTCTGTTTTAATTTGCATGTGGAATTAAAAAATGAAATGGATAATAGTGGATTGAAAATTAGTGTATTCTAGGGTCTTGATACTGTTGAATCTCTGTACCAATCATGGGAGATCTAGGTTGTCATAGCAATCCATCCGAATTTGAATGGCACAAGCTTCCCTAATGTCCCAAACATGGCCAATAAGAAGGATATCTGGAGCTGGGCATGGTGGTGCGCACCTGTATTCCCAGCTACTTGGGAGGCTGAGGCAGGAGGATTGCTTGAGCCCTGGAGTTTGAGACCACCCTGGCAACATAGCAAGACCCTGTCTCTACAGAAAAAAAAGGATATTTGGAGGAAGATGTCCTGGGTTCCCCATTCAGAAGCATCATAAATAGCTGCACGCAGCTCTGCAAGGGGCAGCTATGGAAGTGTACTATCAGCTTTAGCTCCTACTGTGTCTGGAGAGTTGTCGTGGGTGGACGGGAGACATCACTGCATAGTGTTGTGGTGGGCCGCAGCATGCAGTGTTCCCAGATGTTTGCTCTGTCACATGCTTTGGCCATCCAGATGTGAGTGGGTGCTACAGCCATCTCATCTGGTATTAGCTTACATGCAATTGCATGCCTCATCTTCAGCCCTCTGGCTTCTGCTCTTTACCATGAGAAGAGCAGGTCTCAGACAGCGGCTGCTCCTGCAACCTGGGATTGGGAATGAGAACACACAGGAGACCTGCCAAGCCCCGCTGAGTTCAGCGGGGCCCAGCCTAGCCACAGTCCTGGAGGAACGCGAGGGATAAATCAGTACTTGCTGTAAGCTGCTGAGCTACTGGGGCTGCTTGTTCCTGCAGCAAAAGCTGTCACATACTACACTGCTTGGTCTAGATTCCTCAACTCACCTCCTTGAGGATGTGGAGAAATTTGTTTAGGGAACTCTGTAATGCTGAAAAAGCACTCGGTGCATTAGTGCAACTTAAATGTCCTTATTATCGTAATCAGAATACTTTATCTTGTAAAGACACTAAATCTTAGAGTTTGCAAGTAGGTATTCTAGATTTTTTGTTGACATTTTTTGAGAGATTAGTCCTAGCGTTGAGGGACAAGGGCCTCTGTCTCTCTCTCCTGCTGTTGCAGGGTACCACATATATTAGTGGCAACACTTCAATTATAATAATTTTTTTGAAGTCAGTGGAACGATGATGATACTCTCACTTTATATTTCTACAGCTTCTTTTGTCCAAGGCATCTGAAGCCCTTTTCAACTGTGCCTCACAATTCATACCATTCTACGGGTGGCGAAGTAGTTATAATTATTATTGTAATGTTTATTCATAATAGTAATAATTATTATGCAATGTTCACAAGGTGGAAATAATAACTCTGGATAATAAAGTACCTGGTATTTGAGGTGACGTAGGCAAAGTATCAATGACGGACTAAATTTAAAACCATTTCTGTTATAAGTTACTATATATAGTATACTATTTGGGGACTATAAAAAGTTCAGCTGTTTAGTAGAACAGAGCAGGAACAAGTTAAGTAAGTAATGTCAAATAGAAGATGAAGCATCTGTTTTCACTCTAGTGTGACTATTCTGACAAATTTCCTTACCTTCCTTACAATTGCCTTATATTCCATATAAAGTGATATGATTTATGTACGCTTAGCTTCAGGGTTCACAATTTTACTCCCTGAGGGCTCCAGATGACCTGCAGTGGTCGGTTCTTAGTCTCCATCTTCAACCCCTTGGCAGCATTTTTGTACCACTAATTGCTCCTTCCTCGACATACAGGGCTCAGGACCAGACTGGTTTCTCTTCTCTGTATACAAGTTCTCTCTGATTTATAAGTAAAAGAAAAGCAGAATGGAAAAATTTGGAAAATTCACAGCCTGGTCATGTAAAGAGTGAAAAAACATGTTCTACCATTGTATTTTGAAAGTAGAGAACATTTCATTTTTCAGGTTCACAGCTGGAGGAGAATTTGTCACAGGATGAATCATGCCTTGAGTTTCGCCCATATCTGATTTAGATGAGGCTCTGGACTTTGGACTTTTGAGTTGTTGCTGGAGCAATTAAGACTCTTGGAGCAATTGGGGTGGAATGGATGTAATTTGTATATAAGAAGGACATGAACTTTGGGAGTCAGTGGTGGATTGCTGTGGTTTGAATGTGTCTCCCCATAAGCATGTGTTGGAAACTTAATCCCCAGTGTAACAGTATTGGGAGGTGGGGCCTAATGCGAGGCGTTTAGGTCGTGAGGGCTCCACTCTTATGGATGGATTAATGTCAATTATAAAACAGCTTGAGGCGGCAAGTTTGATTTTTTGCTCTCTCTTCTTCTCTCTCTGTTTTCCACCATGGTATGACACAGCAAGAAGGCCCTCACCAGACGCATCCCTTTGATCTTGGACTTCGCAGCCTCTGGAACCATGAGCCAAATAAATTTCTTTTCTTTATAAATTACCTAGTCTCTGGTATTCTGTTATAGCAACATAAAACAGACTAAGACAGTATCCTTCCCCTAGATAGGTTCAGGCCTTCATCTTCTTTCTGCTTAGTATTCCATGCTTTTAGAAAGTTCACAGCTAAACAAATATCTGTGTGTGTGCTTAGTGAAAGCGGTGACGGATGACGATTTATCAGTTTCTTTCTATATTGGTGACTGAAACTTATGGAACTTAGCACTTCCCAGTTATTGCTGATTAATGGGTTTGTTTACAACTTCTTCCTTTGGTCTGGAGGGAGATACCGAATGGGGCTCCTGCCAGCACTCTGGAAGGCTTGGCTCAGTCCCAAAGCCAAGAGCTATGCAGCCCAAGCTGTGTTTACGCCATGGAAGCCCTTGGGCTCTTTTGGATTTTAATCACTTTCTGAACAGATGCATTTCTGTTAGGATGAACAAGGTATTGAAACTTGCACTGTGTTCATTAAAACCTAAACTCTGGTTATAGAATGTTGTGCATTTTTGCTTCCAACAAATTAAAATAAAATAAAATAAAATAAAATAAAATGTTGTTTCTTAAATTTTATTCTTGATTCCATAGTTGCCTTTTTGACTAAAACTAAAAAGACTCTAAACTATAATCTCAAATTATTAATAACCCTTTTTTGGTTGAACAATGACAAGAGTTCCATGGAAACAGTTATATAAGATACCAACAAACTCCCTGTGCACAGCAAGGCATATAGCGTAGCATGCTGTTTGCATTCTTTGAGAAAATAAAACTTGTGTACTCATGCATGAATAATTATGCTTTACACACACAAGAAACATGTGTTTGCTTTTCATTATCTGACACGGTCCACAGTGTGTTACTTAATTGCAAACGTTGGCTTTCACACAAAAATAGAAGTTACTTTTAATTTCATAGCATTGTCCCATGAAGCAAGAGAGTGGAAAATTAAGCCAAATTAATAAAAGAAATTTTTGTAGCTTTTTGCTGCCAGAAAATATTATATACACAGTCTGATAATAGACTTGCATTGCTTTGTTTGCCTGGCAGTCTCTCTCTCTTTTTTTTTTATTTCTCTGGTATTGTTCATCGCCTTCTCTGAAAAGACCAGGGAAACCGGATCTGGTATTTTTATTGTGTTGAAATGATTCTGGTAAAAACAGGTTCTAAATAAACATGACAGGTGTCAAGACAAACAGCTGGTTCTGGTTTAGAAGTCTAACAGATGGGAAAACACTAAACTGGAAATGAAGAGAAAGAACCTTTGATTCTGTGATGTAGACACCATTGTGCTTGTGGGTTTATGACCATTTCCAAGAGCTGTTAGCCACCAGCCTTCATCAAATTGTGACACTGAGTTAGAAGTGAAAAGTGACAAGACAGTTAAGTAGGAGACATCTCTCAGAAGGATAAGAAGAGAGAGGGTGAGGTTGTGTCTAGTTGATCTCAAATTTTGGTTAGAAAAATACAGTGCTTTGATGGATAAATCTTTGGTGACTAAAGCTTCTTTATAATAAAATTGCCTGTGTTATAATAAGTAACAAATAGAAATTCTATAAATTGTATAAAGCAACGTCTCATATCCTAGTAAGCTCTGATTCTTGAGACCATACCAGTTGGGAGCTAAACACTGAATCACATCAACAATAACAAATTATTTCATTGGCTCAACCCCTTCTTGCAGAATCTCCCCTCACCCCTCTATTTCTGGACATATCCAAGGAAGGTTTTGTCCAAGTTCACTAATACGACCCTTTTTAGCTATAACTTCCATGTCTTCCTGTTTTGCTCTCATTCTTAACTTCCGGAGGCACCTGTCTGCTGAGAACTTCAATTCTCAATAAGTCTTGTTCAGCGTGCTGTGCTTTCAATTGCTGCCC
>RJWJ010028780.1:0-21866 GCA_004363605.1 Indri indri | reverse complement strand
CCAGGTCTCCTAATTACAGCAGTTACGCCTCAGAGGGAGGGTTTCAGAACTAAGCCAGGATACTGGCTACAGATTTCAGCATCACCTGACTGGTAAATGTGCCCGGGAGCTGGCTAGCCAAGCAGCACAAAAACACTTTTCTGACACATAAAGGGAAAATCACAGGGCTTCACTCCTTCAAATGCAAGGCTGTGGATGCCCACAATCTTTCTCTCTTCCCTCTTCTGCCAAGCCACACGGAAGGGCACGGCCCTGAGGAAGAGACTAAAAGCCTTTGTGGAATTATAGTAATATCTCTATTAGCAAACAAATGTGTTCCTGAAATTTGCGGCGCAGTCAGAAGCTTTGCTTATGGCTACAGGTCAAATCTGAGGCAGTGTACAGCAGACTGCAGTCTAGAATGCAGGTTTCCAAAGTCCACAGCTCTGTGAGAGACTTCCCGGGGCTCTTCTCTCAAGATGCCCTCCCGTCCCCTACACAAGAGGCTCCTGCCCACAGACAGTGAGGCCCCCCAAAGGAGGAAGCTGATAACCCTCCCAAATAGGAAGCGTCTGGGTTGTCAGAGCCCTGAGCTCAACTGGGTTCAGATCCCTCACGCAGATACCAAGCAGGTTGCTGTTTCCTAATATGCTTCTCTGCTCCTAGGCATCTTTCATCCCAGGAAAGTATCTAATTACAAAATATGAAGGAGCTGTAGAAAGTTTAACCTCCAAATCTCTTGTTCTATGGAGGCAGGAATAGTTGGAAGTAAAACTCTCACAAAAAGCAGTGCATTTGGACTAGAGGCAAAAATCCTGGAAAGACAGAAATAAAATGCAATTGTCCTTGGAGGTGTTTATCATGTCCACCCAAGAGAAACAGCTTCTGTGTACTTTTGGGAGTCATGGCTGCCTAGTTTTTGAGAGTCTCCTGTTGGCTGTCATTTTGAATGAAAGGGCTTTGAGGGGACTGAAAATAGAAATGCAAGGCGATGATAATGAATGTTTAGCTCTGACCCTTCAAGTCACCTCTTCCTGAGTCTGCACAGATGGAGAACCCAAGGTGTGCATCAGAAGTGACAGGTGCGTTATTGGCTGCCAACGCCCCAGAGGTGGTGCCGGGGGGAAATACCTACTCCCCCCGGCAAAGCAAAGCAAATCACTGGGACCCTAAGAGAGCTAAGGCCCTAAAAAGATAGTGACGCAAGTCAATCAGCCATTAGAAACCATTATTATTTTGAGATATACAGTGTCATTGATTTCCTTATTTAGTTTTACTTCAGGGACAGTAAAAACATGTTAAAGAGATTTCACAGATCCACTCGAGTCCAGAACACCCCTAACCTAATGAACCCTGCCATGGTCTGAATGATAGTGTCCCCTGAAAATGTAATGTTGGATTCTCATACCCAAGGTGATAATATCAAGAGGTGGGGCCTTTGGAGAAGCAATGGAGTCATGAGGGCTCTGCCCTCATAAACGGCATTAGTACCCCTATAAAAGAGGCTGAAGGTAGCTGCTTTATCCCTTCCTCCACATGAGGGTACAGCAAGAAGGAGCCATCTATGAAGAACAAGCTGTCACCAGACACCAAATCTGCTGGCACTTTGATCTTGGACTTCCCAGCCTCCAGAACTGTGAGAAATAAGTTTCTGTTGTTTATAAATTGCCCAGTCTAAGGAATTTTGATATAGTACCCTGGACAGACTAAGAGAAATTCCTATCAGATGATAAATCCATCAATTGTAAAATATCTTACCCTGGGATTTTAAAAAAATCTGCTCGTAGCTATTAGGGAAAAAATATTGTAAAAATCAGTTAAATATTCAGGGTAACAAGAGCACTTGGTTTGTGGGAGAATAATTTTAATCAAACAAGCTAGAGCCATGAGTGAATACATCGATAACCTGGCTTCTTGTAAATCAAGCTTAATTAGAAAATACTTGTGTCCTAAAATGTGAAATATAGTTTTGTTTTGTTGGTTTATCTCCCAGATAAAAAAACAAAAAACAAAAACTGTGTGTTCCTTGCTCAAAAATGAAAAAAATCATCAGTCCCAGATTACTTCCTAAAACCTGTTGTAAATAAATAACATGACATTAGATTACAGCCCGAAGAATAAAATAAATATCCATGAGTCCATACTGATATAAGTAAATGAGTGAATAAACCAATGTAAGGGGGAGAACAGACAAACCTTTCATGCATAATAATTTCATATTTATGCAGATAGTTTGCCCTCAAGGAAGGGGAACATAATTCCCGGTTTCTTAAGAATGCTTAAGTCTGTGGGCTGCGGGTAGTGACTTCTTTCCAAACAGTATGGTATGGAAAGCATGTGCTGAGGAAGTAAGCCGGTAGCGGAGAAACAAACGCCACCTGACCCACGTGATTGAGGTCAATATCCACGACAATGTCAGTTTGACAGTATGCACCCATGATAGGACATAATGACAGTGGCATTTCACCTGTGTGGTCTTCCTCCTCACAACCCGAAGCCCAGCATGACCTTGAGAAAAACATCAGACAAAGCTAACCTGAGGGACATTCTCCAAAATCCCCGATGAGTACTCCTCAAAGCTGCCAAGGTCGTGAAGGACAACGGAACAACAAGCAATTTTTATGGCCAAGGTGAGCCTAAGGAGACACGACCCAAATGTAATGTGGGATCGTGGTTGGGACGGAAAAAGAACAAAAGGTAAAAACCAAGGAACTAGGAAGAATGGGTGGGCTTTAGTCCACAGAAATGTATTCATATTGGTTCATTAATTGTGACAGACATGTAATAGTGATGTAAGATATTAATAGCAGGGGAATTTGGGGGTGGGGTATATGGAAACTCACTATACTAGCTCCACCACTTTTCTGTTAATCTAGAACTAAAATAAAACTTTAATTTTTAAAAACTATTCTGGAGAATTTTTTCAGAGGAGTAATTCATATATCTGTATATTTAAATTTTGACTCAGATAATTTAGTATAAAAGGAAAATCTCAACATGTGAAGCCGTGACAAAGGTGTTTATAAAGGAAATCCGTATTTCAGGT
The DNA here is from genome assembly GCA_004363605.1 of Indri indri. Lineage (NCBI taxonomy): Eukaryota > Metazoa > Chordata > Mammalia > Primates > Indriidae > Indri > Indri indri. Next base: position 18,841 of record RJWJ010028780.1, on the reverse strand, counting down.
ATTTGGACTTGCTTGGTGTGTTGCAGAAAGACAAGAAACTGTAAGAATTTACAAGTTTACAATATATCGGAAATCCCAAAACCATAAAAATGGCCCAGAATTATAGCATCCTCGGCGTCCTTTGCAACGTCCTGGCTCTGACTGGATAGCAAGGGTTAATCTAGGTTGAAACATGATTTTTTTCTCAAAAAAATTTATGACATGAATAAGCAGATGGACTTAGAGATGGACTTTTCCATCCATATTGGAGTGATTGTAAGATTTCTGTGGGATTAGATTTACTTCTGTTAAATCCATGAATTTAAAAGTTTTTCTACATTTCATTTTCCCTGGACTTCTTCTACTGCATCACATAATCATAGATACAGATCCTTGGAGACTTTAAACGACTTTTGCAAAAAGCATGTAGGAAGGAATAGTCCTAGTAGGGTATCAGTCACTTTATTTGTTGAATTTATTTTACGCATGGCATTTATTGAGACAAATTCCAACACTGGGCTCTTCTTTATCATATAATACAAAAGTCATACTTCTTGTGAAAGGTTCCCATTTGGATCGTTATAAGATGCAGCTGCCTTTGAAGCCACATCCTGCCACTTTCCTTGGCATACGCAATCAGTGTTGTCACTTAAATCTCCAATTTAGTGGAAAGTTCTTAGCAAAAACTAGTCTCTGCAAAGCCAGGCTGTTCCCATAAAGGTGGCAAACACACACACACACACACACACACACACACACACACACACACACCACACACACCCCTGTGACACTGCATGGCTTAGAATGTAAAAGTTTAATTTTATCTTAAGTATTTGTTTTTCTCCTTTATTATTTTAGTAATGAAAGTTGGGTAGATGAAACACCAAATCAGAGAAATTTTTTTCTTGATGTACACATCATTACAATGAAGGCGCTATGGCACGGTTATTTATCCTACCCTAGGGGAAGCTCCCTGAACAACCTTGCGAGCCATCTACACGTCTGCCTTCTCACAAAGCAGCAATAGCATCCCACAAACCATCCGAATCCCGCCGATAAACTGCTACACAGCAGGTTTCATCTCTCATTAAAGCTATAAAAACTATCCCTGGCAGACATAAACAGCAGTCGCCATGACTCCAACTGCTGCAGTCTATAACTTATTAAAAAAAAAAATTTCTAAAGTGGGTCTCCATCTCTACATAGTTTCTAGGAAGAAGAAATAAGAATAATTCAGGGAAAACGCCTGTGTGTTGAAAGAAGGGTGCTCCTTTTTTGAGCAAACGGCCAAAAGAACCTTTTAATAATTCAGCATCATGCAATTCCAGGAGGATGGATGAATGTTAGAGGAAACACTGTTTTAAACGGTCCAGTAATCATTCATAAAAGTGCAGAGTGAATGGCAGTGATAATGTAGGATACTGATTTTTAGGGGCTAGGAACAAAGCACATGAATTTTACAGGACCACAGCGGCACGTCTAAGAACAAAGCCGTGCTTGTCTTGGAAATACAGGATACGACACGCATCCTTTTTATCAAAGCAGGAAAGCAAATTCATATTCAGTGTACACGTTTCTCTAACAGAGTTTGCGGGACTCCTGTGCTATTGTAGGTACTTGCTGGGCAAAAAATACACCCCCATTCTCAGGGGCTTCGCATCTCCTTGAAGGAGAAGGAACATCAGCGCAAGACCCAGCATTCCGCCGACGGATGGGAAGCAGAAGTTGGCCTGGCAGACCCAAGGAAGCCATGACTGATTCTCGCTGAAGCAACTGCAAAAGATTCAGAAATAGCAGCTCTTGGAAAAGTAGAAACTTGGAAGGAGCATTCTAGGAATAGGAACACACAGAAGCCAAAACACACAGATGGATGCTTCCTGTAGTGAGAGAGATGTTTTTAGAAGTGGGGCGGTGAAGAGGCCGAGGCAGGAGCTCCGGACGTGTCCTCACCATGCCCACGACACGCAGAACGTTGCTTTCCAGGCGTGCACCTGACTCTGCACTCTCGAGACACACCACCTGCTTCACACGGGCAGCGGCTTCCTGTGAACTGCGAGGACACAGAGGGCCCCGCCGCTCTCTCGTGAACCACTTCTCTTTGCTCGAGGATTAAGAGGCAAAAGAGAAAATGCTCTCCCTAACTTAGGGCTACTTTTACAAATGTAATAAAGAAGTTAAAGATCACTGTGGAAAGAGCAGAAACTTAGCTCACACATCTCCTTTCACTGAGGAAGTGGGCACTGAACCTTCCCACATCCAAGAAGTTTCCCAGTTTTTGGCGATATGAGTTTCGTGATTAACATGCTTCATTTTTCTCTTCCTGTGTGTGTTTTATTATTTTGAGTGTGCTCTAATGGACTGCCAGGTAGTAGATGCCATTTTGGTTTGATTTGGGGGGTTTAGTTTTTCCATATGAGAAAATCAAACTTTTCTTTGTTATCAGGTGAGGACATTTGCATGTGCACAGTTGCACTAGTGCAGCGGTTTAACGGGATTAGGCATTCGCCATAAGGAGCTCACCTTCATTCCATGTCGTTGAATCCTACCTTCCCCCCTCCCGTGCCTGCTCCTGTCCTGCTGTTTGTCCACATCTCTGCTAAAGTCCGTGATCCACCTTTCTCGCCAATGCCTTGCATTCCCCAGTTCCTGGCTCGCAACCCTCCCGCGTGCATGCAGCATCACCTGCAGCCAGGTAAAGCCAGCTCCTGCCCTTTCTGCACCTGAGCAGGAGGACGTGGCTGGAGGAAAACCTCCAACCACGCAGACCAGGTTCAGTGCAGTCTCTCCTCTCACACTGCACACTCTCAACCCATCCTCCGGGCCATGATTCCACATTCTCCCCTCTCTCCTTCAACCACAGGCTCATCTGGTCACCTGAGAAAGCACCAGCAGTCAGAAAAACATCTCCCCAACCCCTGACTAGCCCGACCTCCAGCATCTCCAGCAAGACTTCCCATCCTCCCTCCGTTCCTGGGCACGGACGGAGCGGCCCATACTTCTCTCCCATCACCCCACTCCACAGAGCATCACTTCCTGCCCCACGGAGCCCACCAACATCCACACCTGGCCGTGGTCCCGCTCTTCCTGCACCTGCATTTCCACTCTCTGCTTGATCCCTGCTGTTGCACACACAGCTGCTGTCACCTGGGCATCTTTAAAAATGCCCCTCCGACCTGCCTTCCCAAAAGCTATGGCTTGCTCCACCTCCCTGCTCCCGCGTACAGCACAATTGCTTGAAAGGATTACATTTAGCTTCTGTTTCCCTCCCTCTCCGGCTCCCTTGATATCAAGCTCCACTGAAATAGCTCACGCCAGGTCACTGCAACCTTCATGTGACACTCCGGGTGGTCAGTTATTCATCCTTGTGCTATCGTCCTCGTCAGCAGCACTTAGCACAGCCGATCCTTTTTTTCTTGGACCATTATCCACACCCCCTCACTCTCCACCCGTTGTCATGTCCCTTGTCGCCTCTCCCCAGAGGAGGGGAAATGCTCTGGACAATCACATGGGAATCACATGTGAATGTCACAGCGAAACATCCGAGCAGAAGCTCAAAGAACATTGCACATTTTCACTTTCCGTAAACGGCATCCTTAGCTTGGAGTCTGAAATAAAGACTTGGAGTAGAAGAGAACCGACAGCAGCCCATGGATGGGGTGCAACATAAGAGGAAAAAAATAAACTTTCCGTATGGCAGGTCATTAAAATTTTGTTTAGGATTGATACAATTTTAACACCACTCTCTGTCTGTCTCTCTCTCTCTTGCTTCTTCTCTTTCCTCCTCCTCCTTCTCTTCTCCTCCCTTCTTTTCCTTCAACTGCACTTGTTTCTCTTCTCTATGTACATTCATTGTCTTGGAATTCGATTCAGCCTCAGACCTGTAAATATCACCTTCATGGTTCTGTGTCCTATCTCCAGTGTAGACCTTTCTCTTCATGTCCACACTCTCATACCCAGCTGACTCTCAGACATCTCTTGTTAGTCGTTCTTAACTTGAACCAAACCAATCTCCTGACTCCCTCACCCCAAACTGCTCCTCTCATGGGCTCAGCAAACAACTCCATCCCTGCAGTCACTGTGGCCCAGAGAACTGGGCTTAGCCACAAGCTGTCTCTTTCTCCTTCATCCTGCATCCCACGAATCATCTGTCTGTTGGATCTTCCTTTAAAATATTCCCAGAATCTGGCCACATGTTGCTCTTCAGCTCTGTAAGAAGCCAGCATACTCTCCTACATGCATTAGTGCAAAGGTGCCACTTAAGTGATCTCCCTAGATGTGCGCACACCTCCCTACGGCTCACTTTCCAAGTCAGAACTTGCAATTTTCAGCTCAGAATTCTATTACGGCTTCTCATCTCCATCACTGAAATGCTAAAGCGCTTTCCAGGGCCTCCAAGCCTTGCATGGTGTGACATCCAGCACCTCTCTCCTCTCATTTTCTGACTTTTCCTTCATTCTATCAACTCCACCCAAACTGGCCTCCATGATATTTCTTCAACACATCAAAGACTCCATGACTGGAAGGTCTTTGCACATGCTGTTCCACCCTCATAGAAAACCCTTCCCTCCCTTCCTTCCAATCTCAGCATGGCCTCAATGACTTCTGCACCCAAAATAACGACTGTGCAGACTTGTCCCTGTTATTCTACTTTATTCTGCCTTATTTTCTTCCACAGGGTGAATCATGATCTCGAATACTCTACATTCACTTCTTTATTCACTTAAATGCTGTAAGGGGAGGGTTGATGCCCATTGAGGTTTATAATTTTACTACCATTATCAGCACCTAGAAAAGTGCCTGGATTATAGCAGGTGCTCAATGAATGTTTGTCAAATGAATGATTGAATGTCTATGTGTGAAATAAAGTGGCTCACAGACATAAACTTCTAAGACTGGAATCGTTATCATATCCACAGTTTCTATGTGGATAATTAAAACGATCCGTAATAGGTTGATGAGAACATCAAGAGAAATAAGTTCTAAGTGCTCAGCAAGACAAACCGGTGAATACACAAAGTTTTGTGTATCTGATGTTGAATGCTTAACGCATAAAGCTCAAAGGAACCACATGAGAAAAAGCATAGGTACAGAGAAGATCTGGGGAAAGAAATGCAATGAAGATCATAAGGTTGAACATCTATGAGAAGTAAGAATGTGTGAGAAAGTAGCCGGCAACAGATACTCAGCCTGCGGGTTGGGGATGCAAGAAGGAGTGGCGGGGAGTGTGGTTAATGGCAAAGCCAGTGCTATGTCTGCAAGGAATAGCCACACCTCACCCTAGCCAACTGTAGGCCCCATGTGGACAAATCTTACATAATGTTCAAGAGATGCTGTCAATGTAGGTTTCATGCAAAATTTCCAACATTTAAATGTGCTCAGATTTCTTAATTTAGTATAGCATGTTTCAAGGCAAGCAAACATGCCTAACAGGCTTGGACTGGCCCATGAGTCGTGAAGATGGGATCTCTGTCTTATACTGTTAAGGTACCATTATATTTATATCACCACGGACAGTGCCGCCATATTTATTATGATGACTAGCAACGCTCCAAGAACAAGCCCAAAATGAAGATTAGAGCAATTAATTACCACTTCCAAAATAAGCATTGCATTTTGTCACTGATTCATAAAGATGCTACATAATCACCACTTTGCAAAATAAAGGCAAAAATCAAGACCGACCGTCAAAAGGGGCACGTCCGAGCAGGACAGATAATGGCCAGTCTACAAAATAACGACTACTCCAGTACAAACACTGTTTTGGCTGCCATCATACACCCAGCGTGCAGCATGTGCCTGGGAGTTATTTGGAACTAAAAGAAAAAAAGGTTTTTTTAACTGAATTAAAGCATAGTAAGATCAGCACTGAGAGTGGCCAAGCTCCTTGGTAGCTCAGTCAGCTAGTTATGGTTAATAAAACTAGTAACTGCTAGCATGAATTAAAGATATCTCATGAGTCAAGCACTGGGTTTGTACTTTACATAAAAGATCTCATGAATGGTTGCACTAGCCCTGTTGAGGCAGGTGCTAGTATTCGGCCTTGTTTACCCAACCGATAACTGAGGTGTTCACACAGTAAGGAACCGGCTGACTGCCAGTGCTTACGAGAGCAAGAGGCAGAATTCAAACTGGTCTCTCAGTGCATTGCGCCTACAGGGAAAGCTACTGATTTCTTTATTCTATGTCCAGGGGAACTCGAGTGAGCTTGTTAACCAAACAGTGTAGCACTGATCACATGATGGAGAGAGAATAGAGGTGGCACCTTTATGCACGCAGCACACCAAGGGAGAAGAAAGTAAAGGGATAAAAAAGCATAAATAAGAATAAAAAATCCAGAGCTGTTTGATATCAGCTGACACTTGCCCAAGAAACTTTAGAGAGTAGAATTAGCCCTGTGGGCATCTCCTGCGCTAAGTAACATCCGCAATGACATTAGTCAACATGTCAAGGTCTTACGTCCTTTGAAACCTGTGTTTGAAGAGGGTTGTACGTATTTTAAAGGATTTACAAAGGGCCTCATCTAAAATGTTTAAATTAGGAAGAGGAAATTCTGCTTAAGGGCTACAGCTGCTTAAAAAAAATCTACTTGAAACTTTAAAAGACCCAAACTATTGTCTTAATGGTTTTAGGTGGGAGAAATCTTACTGTATATCAAAGCCAAGGTTTGAAAACATAATATTCTGAAATATTCAAAATTTATTTCTGTTTGGATTATCATATGGATAAAATCCACTGCATTGCTGTCTCTCCGATAAAAACAGCTTCCTAGGTTCGATTCAGGTCTTTGGGATTGTCACTGTGTCATTAAAGGAAGGATATGTTGAAAGCATTAGGAAGCCAAAGACAAAAATCCTCCCGCAACGGAAACCGTTGGCAATTACAAAGCCCCAGACGGTTGTGGATTTGTTGGCCCACAAGCTAATGGTAACATATGGAGGTGCAGGAAGATGTTGTCAGAGAATGTTCTTGCAGCCAGAAGTAAATCCTTTTTGTGTGTTTTTTTAAAGACATCTGGAAAATGGTTGCTTCACATTTGAGGCCGTGTTTCAAAACTACTCCAGTCGTCGAATTTCCCACTCCGTTTTCTGAACAAGCCACCCAAATTCCTTTCTCTGTTCCCTTGATCGAACTATTTACAGTTTTTGAAGGCACCACACATGCTGAGAAACTCTCGGCTGTTGAGTTCCTTTGTAAGGTGAAGTAGACCCTAGGTTCCCTGAGTCTCAGGTGCCTCTGACCGAGGAGAGAGAGAGACAGAGAGAGAGAGAGAGAGAGAGATTCCCACCCAGGTACCCTTCTCTTCCCTTCTCTGTCTGGAGAATCAATGCTTTTGCTACCATTGTGATTCTGAACCAAGAAGTTGCTGGTTCAGAGCTAGGAAAGCCACAGGTCCAGAGATTTCTGGTGAACCAGTGGAGGCCTGGTTCCCCACTAAGGCTAGAATTATATGGCAAGGAAAAAGTCAGGGTGGCAAAACCCCTCAGCATTTTGTGTGCCGAGTACTTATAACTGAACACCGTGGTTTTCAGGCAAAAACCTGCCTGGGGAAGATAGGTGATATTAAGGGAGAAAAGAATACAGAAAGTTCTTGGCTCAGAAACTAGAACTAGAGTTCCAGGGGCTCTCCCTAGAGGGACCCACTTCCTCCTCCAATTGACCCAGAGGCGTGAAATCGAGAGGAAGGCTTTGGACCTGCCGGTGGGCGTGTGTGACCTGCCAAGGTCTCTACTGGCCTTGAGAAGGTAAATGAACTCCTAAGGAATATGTAGGCGCCAGCCAAAAAGCACAAGCACTCAAAACAAATGCGACAACTTCTATAAAATCATAATAACGATGATGGTAAAACCCAAGCAAACCAGGCAGGGATTCAAAATAAGTGTATTTAATATCCCCCCAACGGATAGAGAGGGTGACACACGATGAGGGAGCAACAAACATGTTCAAGGAGAGTCAGACACCAGGGAGGAAACATGCAATTGCAGAACGGGTTGAAAGGGAAGAACACAGGCAAAGAATGAAGGCTTGAGTCAAATCAAAGGCAGTCATTTCCCCAAAATGTACCTCAGGGGGAAAAAAAAAGGAAGAAAATCACTCCAAATGCCAAAATAGCGAAGGTAGAAATACAAGTGTCACCGTCTTATAAAAGGAGACTCAAAAAGAGAAAACACAGTAAAAGAAGGCTGGCAGGAACCACGTTAGATATAAAGGCTGAGAGTTTCCCAGGATTAAAGGCAAAAATAAGTTCAAGGGTCGAAAGCACTCACAAATTAAAGTACGATGTCATTTAAAACAAAACCAAGCCAGATCCTGGCTAAATTATCATGGTTTTCAAGAACTGCAACTATAAACAAAATATGTTTAAGCCTTCCAAGGGCAAAAAAAAAAAAAAAAAAAACCAAAAAAAAAAAAAAAACAGATGATGTGCAAAGGAATGAAAACCAGGCTAACAGCAAAGCCACACAGGATACAAAAAGCGGTGGGTGGCTTCTCACTTCCAGCAAGTTCAAGAGAAAGAAAGTAAACCTGGATTTTATGTCCAGTGAAACTGTCCTTTAATGGTAGTTTAAACCCAAATCCACTTACATCCCAAAACTCTTGGAACGATATATTTCTGCAAGGAGAGAAATGAACCCAGACACAGCAGTATAATAAAGGTAATCATAAAACATTCCTCAAAAGAAACAATAACCTGAAATGAAATTTTAAAATAATCTAGAGCCCAAATTATCTTAGACTCTAACACAAAGTGCAATGAGAGAGAGAGAGAGAGAGAGAGACCGACCAAGGAGAAATGAAAATGCTAAATTCACATCTCGTTATGGGGAAAATTATAGATATTGAAAAGTTTGATCAGTAGTAAGAAGAACAGATATGGGTCTTTAATAAAATTATATAAGTGTAGCATATAAATTTCAAACAAGAAGAGGAAAATTGGATAACTCTATAAACTGCAGAAGAACAGAGGAAAATTAGTACAAGAATGAAATTAGTAAAAGAAACTTAAAATTTTACAATGGAAGTTAGGAAAAACAGAAAAAAATTAAAATCCAGCATGCATGGTGAATAGAAATTATAAAATAAAATGACAGAAATAAACTCTGTAATAATGGTAATTGCAGAAATACAATTAGGATAAATTGATAAAATAGGATTAAAGTAGATTTAGCAACATGTGGACAATAGGTACATTTAAAACAAAAGGATACGTAAGCTTAAATGAAGAGATTAAAATATAAAATACAAGACAAATGTGAATAAAACACATCAGAGGAAGCAAATTTAATACGAGACAAAAATCATGCGTCATAAATGGATAATAAATACCAGGAAAGGAATAAGATTGAAAAGATATAAATGACACATTCATGTAAGATCCTGATAATAAAGCCTCAAAGCATGTAAAAATATATACATTTCACATAGATAATATGTCATATATGAAGCATATAAGATAAAAGAAAAATCAAACACTACGAGAGATTAAAATACAATATTCTCAGAACTGATAAACTTAGGAGATAAAAGTAGTCAAAGATTTAGAAGACTGAAGTCACCCATAAGTGTGATCTGATGGAACATGTGGAAATCTATGCTCCCCCAAACACACATTCTCACACACACCCATATATTTGTTTGCATTTGTAACCATGTCAACGTAAGTGTATATGTGGGTACAGCTTTCGAGCACACACGGAAGTGTTTACAAAACGTACCTTTCATAAGTGGCACTTTTAAAAAGCAGCATCATTTGGCAATATAATCTCCGATCAGGATTCAGTAGAATTAGAAATCAATAGTTAAAAACATTAAAAATAATGGTAGAACACGATACGTGTGTGTGTGTGTGTGTGTGTGTGTGTGTGTGCGCGCGCGCGCCTTTAAGCTAAAGTAATCACACAAAATAAATGCTTGGAATCCAATGATAATTCAAATAGCACACGTGAAAATGTGGCTGACAGGTCTGCAGAAGGGGTCACAAGGATGATTAAAACTTTAAATACCTTTACGAGATACTAAGGAGGATTGGAAATAAATGAGCCACAGAGTCCAGTCATAGAATAATAGAAACAGAATAAATCCAAATAAATCAGAAAATAGGTTATGATCAAGATAATAACAGAAGTCAGTAAAACGGAGAACAAAAACCAGCAGAGCTTCGTACCAAAATGAAAGCCGGTTTTTTGAAAAGCTTAGTAATATAAACAAGCTCCTGGCGGATCAAGCAAAGGAATTAATAAAAACAAATAATCTCGAAGGAGAAAGAGGGAAATGACTTTAAATAATACCAAATAAAACAAAAACATAAAAATATAATGTTTTAACAATGTAAGCACTGATATTAAAAAAAAACTAAATTAAAATAAACAGTTGACAAAAACTGCACAGCAACTTGAACACAAAGAAATAAACAAATAAATAAACTAAACAACTAATAGTATTGAAAGAGTAATCAAAGATCTTCCACACAAAAACTCACCACCCAAGATAATTTTCACAAAATTTCTAGTAATCCTTCTTAATAAAACTTTCTATAGAAAATACAAAATTAAAGAGAGCTGCCAAAATGTTTTTGTATGGATAGTTTAACTTTGACATCAAAAGCAAGTAGAGAATGTACATCAGAAAGTTATAAATCAAATTCACTTTCGAATGTCGATGTAGACATCCTGAATGAAATATTAACATATCAAACTTAACAGAGTGGCTATTTTTATAATATAAGATATATTCACTACTCTATTATAGAATACTGTATGCTATATTTTAAAAGTTCCCTTTATGATTAAAAAGGGGTTATTTTCTAAATTAAATGATAATTTAAAAATCTATTAAACTATAACACCACAGGAATAGGAAAAAAAGAGAAAAACCATGTAAGTGTAGAAATGACACAAAAATTTGGCAATATTCGATGCCTGTTTATGATCGAAAGAAAACATAATAAAAAATTAAGAAAACTGGTAATTTATTTTATATAATAATGGCTGTATGTCAAAAAATCTCTCATCAACATTGCATTTACTAAAGAGATGTTAGACCCATTTCCTGCAAAATCATGAATGGAGACGTAAGTTTGCACCAATAGTGTTCATCTTAGCACTGTCAATAGGGTACACAGTGGCACAAGTTAAAAAGAAAATGAAAATTATAAGTGTTAAACAGGAAGAGAGAAAAATGGCCATTATTCATAGATACTGTGATCATTTTTATGGAAACCGTGTAATTTAACAGATAAGCCACTAGAAATAATAGGGAATCCAAAAAGATTGCTGAACATATAATCGATGTACAAAAAAACAGACATTCTTTTATACTAGAAGTAGGAAATATAATTGAAGGTATCATTTACAAAATAATAATAATAACAATTAATTAACACATAATGCCAAAGGCTTTCATATAGCTAAAATTAGATCCTAGTAAGTAATGAACTATGCCAATTTACAGATGAGATAATGAACTCCGGAAGAGATCTGTTTTTCTCAACTCAACACGATTCCCAGCAAAGACAGAAGAATGTCACAGAACTAGACACATTGATTCCAAATTGTATATGAAAGAATAAATGTTGAAGATGAACGACGGAGGGGCATTTGTTCTATGTGATTCATACTTTACCTTGCAGGAAGAAACCACCAATTGAGCAGGACCACACAAAGCCCATAGACTGGCTTACGTATCTGTGATGGATATTATTAATAGAAATTTGTATGTGTTTTATTTTTGCTTGTTTCTTTGTCAGGCCTCTTTGAGATTCTCTCTCCCTCAATCTACTCTGATCTCTGCTGCAGAAGGCGAACCAATAGGTTCACTCTTGCCTTCTGGCCTCCCCTTGGTTTCAGCCACGGAAGATGCTGGCAGGTGTCTGAAGGGTAGACGAGAGAAAAGCCCATATATGTAACCTCCAGTTCCCCCTCAAATAGGTAGGTAGGTCCAGTGCAACCTCGACGGGTACCAGTAACTTCACATAAAGGCTCCCTAATACAGCTACGCCAGGGTTACTACACTATGAGACAGAAGAAGAAATAATTCTGTAAAGTACCATGGCTGCAGAGAAAACTGAAGTCTTCCTTTCAAAGAGAAAAAAAAAAAGAAAGAAAGACACCACAGGTCTGACATCCAGGATGTGATTCATATAAATTTAACAGGTAATTGTTGTCAGCTACAGTTTGTGTGGCACTGTCTGGAGCAGTTTGGAAGACCCAACTGGATGAACGCAATGCTTGCCTGACGATACAGTACTATGACCGGTGCATACAGAAGGTAAGCCAGTCACCAAATGGAACAGAAAAGGCCAAAAATCAATGTGTGGAGAGAGAATGCACAGTGCAGGTGGCAGGTTCCTTTGAGGTCTGAGGAGGCAGAAAACCCATCTGGAAACAAACATAGCTGGACTCATCCAGTGATGCTTGACTTTGCCTTTTACACGTTTTATTTGCTTTAAAGGGATTGAAACCTATCCAAAATAATAGTATTTGCTCCAAAACATCAAATTCACCGATACACGATTGCATTTAGTAAGGGCTTCAGTGTGTCCTTATTTCTTTGAAATGTCTCTCTCTCTCCATTAAATGAGAATAAATAGTATGTTTATGAGTTTCATCTCTGTGCCCAAAAGAAAACTTTGCTCACTACGTGGGTCTCAAACCAGGGCAGGTACGAAGTGAAGAAATCAAAACAAAACCATGTACATATACGCAAACCAGCCTAATTTTTTTTATATTGAAATGTTTAAAAAAAAAACCCTATTTTGGCTTGAATGCAGAGTTTTCAATTCATATGCCAACTCTGAAAAAAAGATACTGAATCTTTGAAATATTCTCCCTACCCCGTTTCTTTCTAAAAATGCCAATCTTGATTGGATTTTTTCCTACTCACTCATATAATGGCATTATGTATTTTACCACATTGGAATTGCACATGAAACACTTTGAAACAAAAAAAAAGTCCCCGATGTGAATACATTTCTGTTGTTGTCATAAAAAAGCCATCCATGAAAGCCAAAAGTTTGCTAAAGCAAACACATTGTTGACACTAAGCTTTCTTTTTCTTTTTAGGACTTTGTGCTTTAACTTTTCCCTATTAAAACTGTGTTGCTGGGTAGCATTAATTCTGTGTCGTGCACTCATAATAAATCATCACAGGTCTGTTTTCCTGCTTGTTCTGTAAAGCTGGCAACAATGATGTTAATTGTACATGAAAAATATATTAAAACAGTAAATCATCTCTATTTTCCAGCAGGAAGTGAGAAACAAATGGAAAGCAACAAATCAAATGCTCTTTCTCTTGGCCACAGGCCATTGTTTTAAAGGAAGAAAATTACAGCCTGTTTTCATCAATTAGGGTTTATTCTTTGGCTCTTGAATCTAATCAAGAACATGTAAAATGCATCCCAAATCCCATGGTAATGATCACTGATTAATTTTGTTAATAATGGTGGAGAGTTTTCTTTTTATGGGGCATTCTTCATAGCATTCATATACGTGGACGTTTTTGTACCGATTGTATATGAAAGGACCAAAACATTTATTTTTTATGTTTTCTTCCAGCTATAATCACGGCATACTATAACAGAAGGAACTCTTAAAAAATTATTTAATATGTGTTGCTTCCTACTGGCTATAGCTAAATTCTGCTTTATACTCTGTCCGACAGTAAATGGATTTTTTTTCTCTACAAAGGATGATAGAATGATCTTTTTTATTATTCTTTTTCTTTTTTTTTTTTTGAGACAGAGTCTCACTCTCTTGCCCAGGCTAGAGTGCCGTGGCGTCATCCTAGCTCACAGCAACCTCAAACTCCTGGGCTCAAGCGATCCTCCTGCCTCAGCCTCCCAGGTACCTGGGACTATAGGCATGCACCACCATGCCCAGCTAATTTTTTCTATTTTTAGATGTTTGGCCAATTTCTTTCTATTTTTAGTAGAGACGGGGGTCTCGCTCTTGCTCAGGCTGGTCTCGAACTCCTGAGCTCGAATGATCCACTGGCCTCGGCTTCCCAGAGTGCTAGGATTACAGGCGTGAGCCACCGTGCCTGGCCGATCTTTTATTTTTTAATGTACCTATGGATACTCAGTCTTGCCACACTAGTCAATTTCAGAGAATATCAATAAAAAGTGTTTTGCAGCCTAACTTAAGAAGCAGAGCCAAATATCAACAATATGTACAAACCGATTTATTTACGCAAAAAAAAAAAAATGAGACAAAGGTCTCCTATCTCCCCTGAATGTGCTGCTTTCCCTTGTTTAAATACTCCATTTCTTGATAAATTGGCTTGGCATGCTAATTATCTGATAAAGTAACCCACTGGTCAACTTCTTCCATAATTTAACCCTTTTGCACTTCTTTGATGGCTCTTGGAAACGAGACAACATCAACTAAACAAATAAGTCTTCAGTGGTCAGAACTTCAGGCAGTGGACCAAGATACTGTAGGGGCACATCTCCTCTCTGCAAAATAAATCAAATTACACCCTCTAGATGTCTGCTTAGCCCAAGCCGAGCAAGTTAACAAATAACTGGCAGCCTGAGTCATTAATCTCAGAATGCAAATCAGAGCCTGTCATTTCGCTGCTTAAAAATGTTCCTTCATGGTACTGTAGCTGTCAACATGATAATCCCGAAACAGAATGGATGAGATAATACACACAAACCACTGTGTTGGTACTGGGGCACTTAGTGGGTAGCCAAGAATGGTGGGACTCATTCCTCTTCTCTGACCCATTGGAGACCCACTGCAATTTGGTACCCATCTGCTTTTGCAGGCATTTGCTCCAGGAGTCTACGCTCTTCTGTGTTCCCCAAGCACAACAAAACTACTCAGGTTCTCTTTTTCTATAGACTTCTTCTATTGTCCACCTCTACTCCCTTTGACCTTGGTACTGTTGGCATTTTGGGCAGGATAATTATGTATTTGTTCTGGCAGCTGTGTGTGCACTGTAGGATGTTTCGCAGCACCCCTGGCCTCTACCTTCTAGATGCTAGAAGCACATATTACCCAGTTGGGACAGCCAAATATATCTCTAGACATGGCCAACTATCCTCTGAGAGGGAAACTTCCCTTTCCCTAGTTGAATCTAGAATAAGCATTAAGAGAATGATTACAAATGCATGACGTAGAGCCAAGTATCTCAACCTCAACACTACTAACATTTTGGAACAGATAATTCTCTGATGTGGGAGTCTGCCTTCTGCATTGTAGGGTGTTTAGCAGCATCTCTGGCCTTCACCCACTCCATGCCAGTAGCATCTTCCCAGTTGTGACAACCACAAATATCTCCAGGCATTTTCAAATGTCCCTTGCAGTGGATGCAAAATTGCCCTTAGTTAAAAATCTCTGCTTGGCCTGAAAACATCCTTTCCAGTCTTCACAATACCATTGGATATATCTCTGCAGTTGATAAACTCATCCGAGAGCTCCAGATAGGGTTGGCTGCCCTGTCTTTTCCTGACAACTTGGACTCATCCTCCTTTAACCAGCCTTGCCCACCGTAGCTCCCCAAGGTAGTAAATGGTGCCTCCTCAAAGGCAGCCATCCAGGCACGCCTCTCTCTCAGCATTGAGCACGTTGGGCTCACTGAGTGATGGGGGCACAAGGTGAGTTCCCCTAAGATGATAAAAACTAAGGGGGAAGACATTGTGTAGGACTTGTCAATTGAGTTGTGAACAGCATAAGGTTGAAATGTCTCTGAGGTGATTCTGTTTGTGTCGAGCTTCAGAGAGCAACAGGGATTGGGATGTAAAAACAGACCATTTCCACAATCATCAGCATTATTATCCTTATCATCACAATAATAGTTTTTATTGCTGCCATTACCACCACCATCACCACCACCATGATTTTCACCATCACCATTATCATCATTATCATCACAGTCATCACTATTATCATCATCACTATCACCATTATCACCATCATCACCACCATGATCATCATCACTATCATCACCATCATTGCCATCATCGCCATCAACACCATCACCACCATCATCATCATCACCATTACCATTATCATCACAGTCATCACTATTATCATCATCACTATCACCATGACCATTATCACCATCATCACCACCATCATCATCATCACTATCATCACCATCATTGCCATCATCGCCACCATCACCACCATCATAATCAGCATCATCACCACCGTCATTATCACCATCATCATAATCACCATCATTGTCATCATCATACCATCATCACCATCACCGTCATTACCACCACCACCATCACCATCATTATCACCACCACCATTCACCATCATTACTATCACCACCACCATTATGACCATTACCACCATCACTACCATCACCATGATCAGCATGTAGCAGTACTAGTACTAATGGTATAATTGTCTATATTTATTCATACATTGGTTCGGTGTCCTTTGGCCACAGGGCTCTTAGTGTTTTCTTTAAATTGATCTGATTTTAAAAACCTATTACTAATAATGCCTCATTGCATGCATCTTAATTTAACTGAATATACTTTGCAACTATTTTGTCTTGGAGGTCATTCCAGAAATTTATCTTGGTATGAGCCATATGAACCATGGTTTTTAAATAGGATTTTATCATTTCTTTCTTATTTGTTTTCTAATGGCAGAAAAGAGTACCTGTTTATACTTGGGTTAAAAATAGCTCAGGTCCAATTTTCTGATTTTATGGCGATATATATATTTAAAATTTCTGTCATTATCATCTCCAGGGTCATTAAAATGCAGATTCTTGGACTTATCCCCCAATTTTGTGGGTCACTGGCAGCCTGGATGGAGCAAAGTAATCTGCACATGTAAAAAGTACCAGGCTACTTTGAGAACAAGCACTCTATGACATGGAACTGACGTGGAACTTCTGGACTCAGCCCCTCATGTCTATGTGTTAACTGGAAGATCCCCACATGACTTCATGAAGGTATTCTTTTACAGCAGGTGTCAGCGAGCTTTTATATACATTAAGGGTAAGAGAATACATATTGTAGACTTTGTGGACCTTTGTGGGTCTGTGTTGCAACAACTCAATTCTGCCATTGTATGGTGAAGGCAGCCACAGGCAATACAGAAATAAATGGGTGTGTTTGTGTTCCATTAAACTGTTTTGCAAAAACAGGCAGCAGCGTGATGGATTTGGTGTACGGGTTATATTGTCCATCCCTGCTTCACCTCTCTAAAAGGAGATCAGACCCTCTTTTAGCTAAATACTTGTCCTTGTCAGGCTTCTCAGTTTTCCTAAGAGCACATCTGTCAATATTGTGTCCAGCTTAGCTAATGAGTGAAGGATGTCGCCCTGCAATTAACTGACCACACGCACTGACTGCACTTCAGATGCCTGGCTGAGTGAGAGACTTCAAATTCACTGTCACTCAGGTTCTTAAACGACGCTCCGCTAAGACAATCAATATTGACGTCAGACTCCTCGATTCAGCCTTGAACGTGCTCTTTCCTCTGTCTGAAATGACCCTCCTGTCAGCAATTTGGTTAGTTACTTATCCTTCAAATTTCTCCTTTGCGAATTCTCCCCCTCTTCAGTCTGAGAAACATGCTCTTCCCAGATGTTCTCAGATCTTCCCAACTCCCTGCATCATCCCATGGATTATTCTCCATGAAGATTCCAGTTAGCTGTGCATCTTACCCTAAATTAAGCTAAATTACAGCTAAATTAAGAGGGAAGAGTTGCAAGGGACCACATTCGGCAAAGAGACCTAACAATTAAAATAAGCTCAATAGATAAGCAAAGAGCGGTTGAAAAACAGCACTTTTGCTAATGTCCTGGACCCATAGAGAACATGTCAACAAACAACCCAATGAAACTCAACATAATAAGGATATTAATGGTGCCTACTTGGATTTACAGAGCTGCACAAGAATTGAAGACCAGGTTTCACCACCAGCCTAAGAACCCGCCCACCTCACTCTCGCACAAAGCAGTCCAGCGAGTAGGAGGAAACTGACTGTGACCTCCTTTGTTTCTCGCAGAATTCCTTGAGAGAGTATTGAAAGCCACGCTGTCAGCCACTTGCCTAATGCCCTGCACTGAACCATTCCCTAAACTTTCACCCTGCTAAAGGCTTAGGCTGAATTTCTTCCAAATTCATTTTCACTTCCACCAGATCAACTCTCTAAATTAGCTCATCCTTCAGTAAGTCTGACCCTTTAGCCAGAACTCTTAAAAGAGCTGGCAGACACAGCATGGTATACCCTGCCCTAAACAGCCGCCTCGATCCGGGGTCACGTTTTCCATCTGGAGTTACAGCTCATGCTATCTCTGATTTACCACTAGCTGACAGCTTCCAGACTCAGGAGTCTCGCAGAGGGTGGCCCCGCCACATGAAGCTGCCCAGATAATGTCCTAATAGAAGTACCCTGATGTGCTAGATGTCCCATTCATTTTATCACTATATGTCACTAAGAGGTCCAGCTGCTTACAGACCAACAGCAATAACAGCAGCACCTCATAAGTAACATTTGTCATTTCTGAATGTCTGGGTTCTTCTTTTTAGCAGAAAAAAGGAGAAGGTTTCATGCACCCCCTGCACAAGTTCATCTCCTCTTCCATGAAGCCATGCCATTCTTTCTTGTTTGCTTATTATCCGTGATATGAGCAGCAATGACAATGGACGTCGATGGGTTTACTTGCTCAGCATTCAATTTTCATTTGGGGAACCACTTTACTTGCATCTACCCTACGCTGGCTCCTGCTGGAGTGGCTCATTCCCTTCCCCATCCTGGAAGGGGCACCTAACCCAGGCACGCCATGTCAATCCAAGCATCTCTTTGCATTGCCTATGGAAATTGGTTCAGAGTTGGCCTGTGACCCAAACTGGGCCAATAAACATCGTCCCCAGGCCAACGTGCTTCTC